>JACN01092135.1:0-14375 GCA_000787155.1 Scartelaos histophorus | reverse complement strand
AGTAAAACCCAAAGGAGTGATGTGTAGCTCAGTAGCAGTAGCAGTAGTACTTCGTTATATAATTAGAAGCATTCGTATTAGTAGTATTAGTGGCAGTGGTCATGTTGGTAGTAGTAGTAGTAGTAGTAGTAATAGTAGCAGCAGCAACTAATATTCATGCTGGTAGTGGTACAGTTACTATAGGTAAAAATACTGCACTCTTCATGCTTTATGATGCATGTTCATTTGAATAGATAAACATGTTTCTAATAAAAGGAGGCGGGTGTTGCATTTACTTTGAAGGATTTCTGTCACTTCCCTGAAAAGGTATCGGCCTCACGCTCAAACAGCTTCCCCTTTTTTCATGATCTTTCTTCCTCAAACTGATTTCCAAGCAAGTTCAATAATTCTTAATAATGATGTTTTGGTAAAATATTAGGCCTACGTATCATTTCGAAACAGGGAATAGATACAGAAACTATTTGTATGCATCTGCTTTTTATCACTGACTACAAATTAAACCGTATGAGTTGTAGTTAAATGTTTATCAACTTTTACACATTTTTACTACTGTAGTTTTGATTTTTTCTTTGACTATAAAAATAATTGCATCGAAAAGACAATTTAAAATACTGTTTTCAAGACGACTACGGCAAACTGTCTCATTCTTGGTTCACTTTTATTAGTACAACATTATTTCCCTCAAGTAAAATATGTATAGCTTCAATTAAGATACAGTATATCCCCATAATTAGCCTAAACTGGGACAACTAAAATTGCATAATAACCAAATAGTTTTAATAAACCACAAGAGGAATCAGCAATTTACGTGTAGTATAGTAGTAGTAGTAGTAGTACTGTGGTGGTATTGGTAGTAGGATGTAAATTTTTTAATTTATTTCCCTAAATACACATCAGATCACATTATTTTTGCTTTAACAAAACTTATTCAGCTTCTGATTTTAGGTAGTTCGTGCACAACACTGTGAGTAGCCCTTATATTTTAGGGTGTTTCTGTGGTGAGTTAAATATGTCAAAATTAGGTCTAGTTACTGGTATAATGTTATATTTTACTGTTGCTTATTTGAGTAGCCAACACATTTGATATATCCTAGGAAATATGTGGCAATTTCTATGTATAAATGAAAATTTATCAGTAAACATATACTACTTTTTACTTCAGTTGAATTCACATATTCAACAATACTTATATATGTTAAAAAAACAAGTATTGGTTAATTATATATCATAATAAAAGAGAGTTATTAACTGTCCATTGGCATTACTGTGAGCATAATAAACTTCTACTGCTTAAAATTCACAACAGCCCAACTTCTAGCAGTGTTTTCCTCTCCTCCCTCCCAGTGTGGCCCAATAAAACGCACTTCAGATGCTTGTTTACGGGCGATAAACCAACGCCGAAATGACTAGAGCAGCCAAATGAACTTAAAACAAGACTTATCTTTAGTTAAACGAGTCATTAACCTAACCATGCACCTCGTAAAGAGTTATATAACACGTTTTTAAAGGGAGTTTGTTTTTGTCCCACCGCCCAATGCGCCAGAGAGCAATAAAGATGCTGGAAGATTGACAGTCGGGCAGGTGCTTGGTGCCAAATAGTCTTACGCGTAGTTTGGGATCTGAACAACTAAAAAATGTAACTTTTTAAAATAAATAAAATGTAAAAAAGATTGAAAGCATGTTAGTAGCCACTTTGATTCAACTTTTTTAACACGAAATTGCAATAAAATCTCACATACACGTTTTTATTCAGTGCAAAATGAGGCTTATGTTGCGCGTAAAAACTAAAAAAAAGCGCAAAAACGCATCGACAAAGCTGCGTGAACGACACTACTCACATCTTCCATGATAAAGTCCGTTATATGGGGTTGAATTCACTCGACGTCGCCGCTCTCTCAAGCTCCTATCCCGGGTATAAAGTCTTCGCTTCTCCGCTGCTGGCTGATGGGCGCTGGACACATCTCCGAAAAGTCCCAAAAATGACTGCGTAAAATAAGGAACTGTGTAGAGTTTTTCAGTTCATGACACAGACTGACGCGCCTCCTGTGTCTATTTCCCTCATTTACCCCAACAACTGTGAAGAAGTTCGAAGAAAAAAAGTTTGGTTTCCGGTTCGCATTTCAGTGTTGAATAGAAAGCGAGGAGGGGCGACTGCTGCGCCCAGCCAAGAGCGCGTCTCTGCGGGGCAACGCGGCACTGAGACGCCTTCAAAACGTGGAGGGATTAAAAGTGAACAGTTGCAAAGAGAAAGTTTCTGTTTTTAAAGTGCAAAAAAAATCACCAATAGATTCAGTCACATGTGTCCAGCCTGCAGCCGCTGAAGCATCATCCGAGCGAGAGTCACAGCAGCGGGTTTATACAGGGGCCACCGATAGATGGCGCTATGTAGGCTATTACAGTGGACCCGTCAAAGTTTGTAAATACTTGTATTTGTCTACAAAAAGTGAAGTGGTAATAGAGAAATTAGGAATAGCAACAGAATTTCACAAAATATGAAAAAAATCAAAGTGTTCATTTGCTATATCAAACACCCAGACAGTTTATTTGAGTTTATTAAAGGCATTAAAGGCATTTCTTATTTAGGAAGACAGACACAAAGTATTTTTAGAGGAAAATGTTAATCCCACAATTGGCAAGTAAACTAACTGACCTTTGGAAATTAAACACATTTGCTTATTTATGCACATGACGCAACCAGACTTTGGTATCATAGCCAAAGGAGCAGCATTTCAGTGGAAATCCATCCATCTCAGATAAGTTCGGTTTGTGGAGATGCAGGCCCCGTCTCTGTAAAGATACATGTTATTTGGCCTATACACATTTTTAAGTGCAATAAGTGCAACCTATGTTTGTTTAAAAAGTTACATACTGTGGCTTCAATCCTTCATTTTGCCTCCATTACAACATTTTTAACATCCTGGTAACATTTCAAGGGGTCTATAGCCTAACTTTATATTTTTGTTCAAAGAGGAAGCCTATGTGAATGACAAAAGTTTAGTTTTGCACACTTTATACCGTTTAATGCTGTACTTCTTGACTCACTGCTGGCTTATCTGAATGGTCAAATAACATTGCATAAATTTGAATAACTACATTTGCAATACACAGTAGTATTTTTTCAGTGAGTAAATGTAGACTTATTATTGACACGCAAATTGGTGTTTTTATTATCGGACATTGAATTTTCTAGATAAAAATTACATAGGCGGAACCTTTATTCCTACTTTCAAACAACCCGGACATTATTGCGGACGGACCAGTGCAACTTTGTTATGAGAATGGGCTGTAGTTTTTCTTTTTACAACACGTGAATTACTATGAATAATTATTTTTAGCAATTTAATGAATTGACAGGCATGATTCACGTTATGATGTTGTTCGGTGAAACATGTCTGAAGCAGCTTTAGAAGAAGTTTCGGTTTTATCTTCGATTTACTGCGGAGAGGGAGAGTTTGAGCTGCTGCAACAGTCTGGTCAGTGTCAAATAAACTATAAACAATATTTACAAATTACAAAGATTTGCAATTCACCTGTAACACTATAAAATATAATTTAGATCAATAACATGTTTTACTCTGTATTATCGATTTTACTTGACATTTGCTGACCAAAAAAAAACAGCAATCAATGAAAATGTTATAATAAACTAATGTAAGACTTTCTGGTTTTGAGAATATTATTAAAATGAAAAATTACATAATATCTTAAATAAGACTTTTACTGCTAATTCAATGTCACTTTATTAAAATGTCATTAAATGAACTTGTATTGAAGCTGCAATACAATTTCATGCTCGCAGAGGTGAGACGAAGTCATTGTTTTTCAAGTCTCAAGTCTGTGACCTCAAGTCTGAGTCAAGTCCCAAGTCAATGACAGATAAGTCCAAGTCGAGTCTCGAGTCACTGGCCCATGAGTCCCTATCAAGTAGAAGTCGTCTGCTTTGAGTTTCAAGTCATTTCAAGTCTTTAAACAAAAGTACCAAATATAACTTACATTTTTGCAATTTATAGGATGTTTAAACTATATTGTACTTAAAAAGTCTTGGTATATATATATGTGAGTATTTATAGAGTAAGAGTTGTATATATTCTATTTTTTCCTTTCTAAATGTCTTGAGTTACATTCCAAGTAACAAATGGAGAAGGAGGAACATAGAAAAATATTTATTTTGGTGAAGCATCAAGTCACAGAGCTCAAGTCCAAGTCATAAGTCCCAAGTCGAGTTCCAAGTCTTCTATTTTATCTATTTTATTAAGTCAAGTCTCAAGTCCTAAAAATAGTGACTCAAGTCTGACGTACAAGTCCCCACCTCTGCTACACTGTGTTTAATATTTGGATTTTTAAATAGTGAATATTATTATTGTTCCATAACCTTTCTGTGTTGTCCAGCTGATGGAGTGACCGTGCAGATCACCTCATGTGTACTGGGTGGACAGGGGGTGACTCTGCTCTTCCACCTCACCCCCTCCTACCCCTTCAGCCCCCCCGACATCTCTGTCTCCTCTTCTGCTCTGACCAGAACCCAGTGTCAGAGCATCAGGCGACAGCTGCTCCAACAGGCTGCTGCTTTACCCCCAGAAGCAATGGTTCATCAGCTGATCGAGAGTTTACACGTGAGCTTTTCAAAAACACTATAAAGAACAATATTAAAACTACTTTGGACTGACTCAAAAATGCTTAAACAGTATTAAGCAACACCAATAAACCCATATCATGAACCACATAGTGAAAACATGAGGTGTAATCAGGTCTGAACAGACTGAAATATGAACTGACAAACTGATACTAGAATCACATTTTATTTATTTTATTGTTTGTGGAGGAAATTATGGTACTGGCAACCTTTGCGATTTGATAATTACATTTATTCAAATTACGTTTTTGGCGTTTAGGTGCACTGTGAAACATTTTTTCTGGTCGAAGGTCTGTCAAATGCTTTTCGTCATGGAGATGTTATTGTTTTGTCTCAAATGTTTCTCCGTACGGTATTTTAGCCTTTACACATGTTAATGACAGGCAGAATTAACTTTCATTTACACAAAGACAGATAGAGAGAAATCTTTCCACAATTTAAATTTCCATTACACCTTTAATAGTTACTTAGGTATTGTTCAACTTTCAACTTGAAATGTGATCATACTCCAATAAACAAATAAAATAAACCTTTAGACACAACGAAATCCTGGCACTCCAAAGAAATAAAATAATCCTCAATAAACTAATAAAATAAACCTCTCCAGAGCTCAAGTTCACACAATAAATCTTGAGCCATAAAAAATTGTTCATCTACAATAATCATAGACATTACAGAGGCGCAGTAGGTGAACGGTCTTCCCCAAGCACATATTGTTTTAAGCTTTGTGCTTTTTATACAAATGTGAACAGATGTGTATTAAGTTTATCAAGAAACAGACAAGTAATCAAAAATAATTATATCTTCTCTTTGTGAATCCAAGTAATCCAAGTTTTTAGTTAATTAGATGATTAGAGTGTGACTTCCAATATTGAACTTTTTAACAATATTTTAATTTTCTGAGACACTGAATTTTGGGGTTTTATTATCTGTAAAACGTATTCATCAACATTTTAAAAGATATTTGCCATGAGTCTATGTAATATATGGCTTTGACTTTCTGAAATTAGTCACAATAAATATTGATCTTTTTACTGATATTTAAATTTTTGGAGATGGATGTATTGGTTGATTTGCACATTATTACTTCTCTTCCAGAGCTTAGACATGTCTGAGGCCCTTCCTGGATTAGAGTCGCAGGTGAGACCAGACCAAGACCAGCACCGGGACCAGGACTTGTGGGTCTCAGTCTTGTCTCTGGACCACATGAGATCCAGAAACCGTTACATTTCTCTCCTGGAGCGATGGAGCAAACAGCTGCAGCTCAGTGGGAGGTTAATACTGGGACGAAATATTTTGGTTTTACTGCAGGGAAGCAAAACCAGCATCAAGGTAAATATTTGACTACAACAACACCAATAGAGTTACCGTCTCTTCCTGTATTCATGGTTTCTCGCCTCTTCAGTTCACTTCAATAACACATTTATTGCCAGTGTCAGTACAAGCCGCACACAGCAGCTGCACAATCACATAAAACAAAGTGACATTAAACACGGCCTTAATGCTGACAGTGCTGATAACAAAATATATTTTAACTTATATTAAGTTGAAACTTTTAAATTATTAAACTGTATATGTGGTTCGACAGTTGGACGTGGAACTCCCCTGAGGAACAAACAATATAGGAACAGCTTTGTTTATGTTGGTAAATTATTTTTACATTTGCACTGTGATCGGGTTGTGTCTTTTACATAGAAAGTGGGAACCAGTGTGTCTGTTGTCACTGTTTTACCAGAATATCTACCTATTTTAAAGCTGCAAACCAAATCAAACCAAATACAGGCACCAATAGAGTCACCTGAACCTGAGTAATTATGATAATTATGTCATTGTTTTCATAGATTAATTACACCATTATTTTGTCTGTTTTTTTATATACATATATTTTTTTTATTACTTGTCTCCAGGAGTTCTGTTGCCTTTTAAAAACAGTGAAGGTGGATGTGGATTCTTCAGGAAAAAAGTGCAAAGAGAGACTCATGAAGGTTCTCATTGAAGCACCGTCACCTTTGGACACCCAGAGCAGGTACAGACCTCTAGTCACATATTCATTTACATTTACTAACCCACACCACAGCTTATTCTAGCCTTATCATTTTCGGTTCAGGCTGCTGGGGTTTGAGGTGAAGCAGTGCCAGTCTGTGTCAGAGCTCAGAGCGGCGTTTGAGGAAGTCCGTCTGAGCAAGATCTATGAAAACATTTTACCGTCATTACGAGACTGAAGCCAAGAGAACCAAAACCACTGAGAAAGTGAAAGAAAACTTTCAGTAAGTTAAATGTTAAACAGAGAGTTTTTGCACATTAGGGGTGTGCAAAAATATTAAAATATTGATGTATCGTATTGTTTAATGTGAGGATACTGTATCGATATTGTGGACTCTTGTATCGATATATCGCCAAGAATATTTTTGGTATATTTTACTAAGTTATTTTGTCAGAGCTCTACAGATTTGTTTCTTGTTTAGAGGAAGGAAACTCGTTTATGTAACACATTTGACATATTCACTGTTTTGATGATTAAAATGGGTGTTTCTTATTAACTTTGCACAAAAGATGTCAGCTTAAAAAATATCAGTTGTTCATTTAAACTGATGTAATAAGACGTAGATGGTCCAGAAAGTAATATAAGTAATAAATGTACTGGCAGATACTTAATGCTATAGTATCGAAATTGGTATCGGAACTGAAAAAAGCAGGATCGGTCTGACTTTATAGGTTGGGTTGTATAGATATATACTTATATAGAGTTAATTTTAAAATTATGAATATATGGCCCAATATTTGTAAATTGTGAGCCTCCACAAAAGGGAAATAAGTTGGGTCAAAAAATGGTTGAAGATCTACTGCAATGATGCAAGTGTGAGTTCTATTGCAAAATAAAAGTATGTTTTTAATAATACTTAAAAAAAAATAAAAATAAAAAAGGTCAAGACCACTGATGTGGGGCAAAAAGCCCCTTTAGCTGCCACAGCTGCTGTTCTTAACATGTACTGGGTAATAAAAGGAACATAAAAATACAAAGAAATGTCTTATAGTTTGCAAATTTTACTTCCAAAAGCTTCAAGCCACATTAAAATATTGTTCCCTCATCAAAAACATTCCTGGAGCTGTGTTTTGTTTTTTCACACATGTCTGACTAAACCTTTATTATTTGTCTGTCTACTTTTCCAAAACTCAAAATGCTCTGCTCCACTTTGTGATGTCATGAAGCAGCTGCATGTTAACAGCTCCTTTTTGCCTTTAGTTCAGCAGAGGCTGCCATTTCCAGGGCTGAAATTATCCAAATGGGTCCAGGTAAGTTTTATGCAGTTTAAAAACACAGTGGAGCACTTCCTGTTTTACCTCATGACATCGCGAGGTGGCGCAGAGTGTTTACTGTTTGAGAGAAGAATTCAGCCTAAATATGCAGGATTTGTGTGTCAAACTTGTGTGAATGAACCAAAACACAACAACCTGAGGAGGAAGAACATTATAACACGACACACACTGGCCCCTGTTCTGGATTAGATGTTTGTGCGTTTGAACAGACACGGCGTTGGCTGCTCCAGTACATTCTGATGATTTGTAGATGCAACATAAAACACATACAGGCTGCTAAAGTTACATTTATTTGAGTGACTTTGGGATCATGCTGAGAGCCACTGCCCGCGCTGTAGAGTGTGTGTTCCTGTGTTTGCATCCACAGCAGCAGTGCTCTTGTCGTGTCCTAAATCTACATTTGTTTTAGTTTTTTTGTCAACTGAAAACAAAAGAGGATTGTGCCTCAGAGACAGAGGCTCCAGCCCGAGCCTCACCCTCCACTGTCTGTGCTGTGAGAATATCGGCCCTGTTTATGGAAAAAGTATAGAAAAAAAAGTGTCAGGTCAGTTTGAATGCTGCTGTTTGACTCTATATAGTGATAAATAGTGATCAAGGATTCTACCTGGACGACTGAGGGGTTTTTTCACACTCTATATAGTATAATATATGGATAGTTTAGGCTTTAATTAGATTTATTTTGTACATTATTAAACACCATTAGCAAGCATAATATTGCACCAGCCTTTAAATAAAAACACTTTCCTTTACAATATGTACTTAGTTTTAAGTGTTTTTGTTTAGTTTATAACCTTAATGTAAATATGTAGTACAGGCCGACTTAGTACAGTAGTTTAGCTTCCCCCTAGTGAATACTAATACACTACTGCACTGCCATATGAATGATTTTTTTTTTTTTGTAAGACACACTTAATGCCATGTTGTTTTTGTCTTTGCGTTGTTTTATTAATCATAGAAAAGGTTTCAAAGGCACCAAACAGCAGAGGTGGGACTTGGACTTGAGTCAGACTTGAGTCACGGTTTTTAGGACTTGAGTCTTGACTTGATCAAATAGACTAAGACTTGGGACTCGACTTGGACTTGAACGTCAGTGTTTTGGGACTTGACTTGATGGCTCTTCCAAAATATATGTTTTTAGAAAATACTTTTCTCTTTACAGTTGATATGTTGAATGTCCCTCCGACTTCTCTGTTTGTTACTTTGGATGTAACTGAAGTACTGTGGTATGATATCCTCAAATGTACTACAGTAATATACAAACCAATACAGTAAAACAGAGGACCACACAACAAAATAACTGTTATTAAGCACTTTTATATCTGAATTCTTTCTATTCTGGCTGTAATGATTCACACTAAGATCTTGTCAAAACATTTAAAAAGGAAAATTTTGCATTTCTACAACGTGTATATAAAAATACCAAGTACAATTTAGTTTAAAAGTCATATACATTTTTTGGGTTTGAAGACTTGAAATAATTGAAGCTCAAAGCAAACAAATTGGACTTGACTGGGACTTATAGGCCAATATTTAGAGGCTCGACTTGTCTTTGACTTGGGACTTGACTCAGACTTGAGGTCAAAGACTTGAGACTTACTTGTGTCTTGCAAAACAGTGACTTGGTCCCATCTCTGCCAAACAGAGTTTAGTAGTTAAGTAAAGTTTCACCTGCCCAAACCTTGACTACATCTGCCCTCTCCTGGACGAATGTGGCATTACACCAAATTGCTTTATGAATACAACAGTTTTTCAGCATTTTTCTTATTATTTCTTCAGCATTTGTTTAAAGACACAAAGACACAAAGTTTGGTTCATTGGTGTGTATTTACATGCAACCCTCTATACATTTGTACCTGTAAAAATGTACTGTACACATGGAGCAAAATATAAACATTCATTAACGCACATGTATTAACAAGTATAGCAAAGATAGTGACTGTTTTAGAATGAGACAAATATTTATCGATACTTTGCAGCATTCCCTGCGGGTGTCATGCTAACTGTAGGCTCTGCTCTGTCTGTCTATAAAAACACTTTTTGTTAATGTGTGCATTTTGTCACCATGGTAACTCCTGAACTTTCGATGATTAGAGGTACATGCAGAACCCCCCAGCAGGACGTCTCTGCAAAGTATCGATATTCAAATCCTGTTGTGTATAACGCCCATGCTATCCGTTCATGAGGCAGGTTTTGCAGCAGAATTGTCGATAAAGTTTCTTCTGACACAAACGGTTGGACTTCACCATCTCACAGAAAGTCTCGTCGGCTAAAAACACAAGTTAGAGTTGAGTTAGAATCTGGATTATATCACCTACAGATATTTTACATGGAGGATAAGGAGTCCATATAAAGTTGCAGAAGCTTTATTATAATTATTTTTAGTAGCACTTTTAAATAACGTCTCAGACTGATTCAAGTGACTCATTTCAGACACACTCCATTAAAACAAGAGTAGACTTTTTGGTTACTCATCAAAGTTATTCTGCAAAGTTTAGTGAAAATATAAAAATAAACAGCTTAAGTCAAAAGGATATATTATAATTTGTGATTATTTATCTTTCAAACTTTGGGATAAGCTGAGGCCAGATCCAATGGCACCTACAGATAAGAAGAATCTGGAGAGCAAAATGAGACAGAAAACTCAATTTGGCTCAAAAATGACACAAATAAACATTTCAACTGCAATTTCAATACTAAGGAATAGACTCAATACTATTCTGATTATGATACCACAATGATAGTAATAATGATACTTTATTTTATATTAACATGTGGCCTTATATCTGTGAAATGGTCCAGGTAGGTTCCACAGTGCTCCATGTGTACTTGTCTTTGTGCTCTTATACTTGTTCTGATTCAGCTCAAGATCATTCTAAAGCTTCAGGAAACACTCATTTCTGTCCTGTGAATGTGACTTTTTAGTTTGCATACCTGTTCTAATCTGATTTGTTTGAATCTGAGGCTCTTACCGTTGTTACAGGAGGAGTTGGCCACACAGGTGCGGCTCACCAGACTGAAGCCGTCTTTACACCTGAGACACGCCGTCCCCGGGCCACTGCAGCTCAGGCAGTTCTCCTCACATCTGAAAGAAGAAATATAATCAATAATCAAGCAATGAAAGAAAATTTACAAAGAGAGAAAGTCATTACAATCTGAAAGGTATTGGAATCTTAAAAAAAAAAACAGGTTCAGAACAACAACAATGGAAAAATGTGTTTCAATCAAATCAATGAACAATCTCAATGAAAAACTCAAAACTTCAAAATCTGTTCATGTGTTGCTGTGTGTAAATAAGCTGCCTATAAATGTAGCTGGAACTGTTGAAATTATATAAATGTTTTACTTTGTATGAAAAGGGGGCAGATGTTACAAATTTAAACTTCTTTCTGCTCCTTTTCATTCACATTGATATGGAACCGTTTTTTAATTCATCTTATATGAATGAAACAAAAAAATTAAAATGAATCACTTCATAGTGATTTGACGAAACTTTAATTTTATCCGTTTTCTGACCAATATGGCTTAGTTAGCTCTACTGTGACATTTTAAGCATTTTAGCTTCTTTATACAGTCTATAATTCTAACTACCACTTAAGGTCTGACCACCAAACATGTCTAAGTACATAAGCCAAGATCTACAGTGGTCTTTTCAAAATTAAATAATTAAACTATCTTTAAAAATAACCACAATGGAAACAGTTTTATTTTAGTCCTACCTGTGGCACATCCTGTTCCTGCCAGCAGAGGGCTCTCCAGGGTAATATCCAGGGGCACAGGCCTGGACACACCTCCACTCCTGCTGCAGGAAGCCTTCAGCACAGCGGATACACTCTCCTTTACCAGGGCCTAACAGGTCAGAAGATACACGCTACTACTATGTACAAATAATACGAAGATTTGAAGATTTAAAAACACAATTGCACTAAATCATTACGGCTAATACACACATAGCATCGCTCAAATGTGCACAATTGAAAACACAAAACCAAACCCAAAAAGCAGGTTCAACATAATGTGGACCCTTTATTACAACAGGTAAACATTTTAAAGAGGGTCTGACCTGTGCATGTCTTACACGACGAGTGACAACGGCTGCAGCTCATTTGCTCCAAGTGAAAAAATGTCCCACTGGTGCATTCAGGGACACAGGTCATCCCAGCCAGACTGTAGATGCAAATATAAAATGCAAAATACATCAAAAGTAGGACTAAACTCTGCCCACAAACACATTTCAAACAGAGGTGACAGACTGGGCAGCAGACCTGGGGATATAAGAACACATTTACATGAGAGATTTAATTCAGAAAAAAGAATTTAATTCTGAATAAAAAATTATTCTGCTTTAAAAAGACCACGTAAACACTTAATTCCTAAAGATTATTCAGAATTAAACTTAATTCCAAAGTAAGTGGGTGGTTTATTCTGATTTTAATGCCAAATTGATTTATTTCTCGATCGATAAATGTTTATTCTGCTTAAAAATAATTACGGTCGTAGCTCGTCGGGTCGCCATTCTGACGCAATACGAACGATCCGGCTCCACCCGTCCTCTTTTCAGACTTTCATCCACTGCTCTTTGGATTTTGGATCTTTTGGAGCGGAATTAAATAAAGTTGATTTAACTTGTTTTTTCGAACCTCAATTCTGAATGATTATTTCCACGTAAACTCGAAAGAGAAAGTTTTAATTCCAAACTATTTAATTCTGAATTTGGAATTTAAAAACATCATGTAAACGTGGCCACTGTGACTGGTCAAACTGCAGTCAGGGGTTTGTGATCAGAAATGTGATCAGTCGTGTGTGATGTCACCAACTACTGGAACTTGGCGACTGAAGGCAGCACAAACTTACATTTAGAAATGACGGCGTTTTGACCAGAAAGCTGCAAATTTCTCCAAATTGCACTAAAGTTGCCAAAGATGAGGAGCTGCAGTGTGTAACGGCATGTTTGTCTCCATGGAGACATTGTTACTTTCTCTAGAATAATCCACAGTGCAGCATTACAGACATATCCTGCATTAATTAAAATACAAGTGCTTTCCATGCACTGGGGTGTGTTTTTATGCTGTACTGTGGAACATTCAAGGCAAACTATTAAAACCACCATGGAGATGAGATGGTAGCAGAACCTGGTCCAGAAAAGTTACACCGTGCACCTTTAAATAATCCCAATAAAGGGATAAAATTGTCACCTGTATCCTTGTTTACAGGCTGTGCATCTGTCTGGATCTTTCACACAGGCTTTACAGTTATCATGACACTGCACACACCGCTGCTGCTCTGAAAAAGAAAAAAATCTATAAATAAAACAATACAACAACATAATAACACCTTTTTATGTCATTACTGTGGGAACAGTGGCCGATCAAAAGCCACCGCAGTTCAGGAAGTGCATTAAAAAGACCCAACCAGCTATGAGCAAACTAATGTCCATGACGTGGGAATTGTTTGGTAAAAACAAAAAACAAAAAACAACCTTATTTAAAACTTAAAATTCTGCAAAATGTTTTAATAACTTAGGAGTTTATGAAGATTTTAAGATTTGTGTTTTATGAGGTTTTTAAATACATTTATATATCTTGTTGGCTTTAGTTATCATATCGCTCATTAGCCCTGAGCAAACCTTTAAAATATTCACTATTAGGCTTTTTAATAGGCTTTTTGAGAGGATGTGTCCAAACCTTTAACTTGTAGTGTAAATATTTTTTTGGAAAGCCTACGGGGGAAAATAAAAAAAAAAACGTACTTATGGAACATAGTGGTCGCCTGTTGAGATTTAAATGACACTGGTTGCTACAGGAAGGGCATCTGGGGTAAAATTCTGCCAAACCTCTGTGCAGCAGGTACTCACCCTGGTTGGCGTAGTGGTTTTGTGGACAGCGCCTGCAGCGATGGGCCGCCACGTCTGCGAGATACCCCACAGGACACTGGGCCACACAGGCCCTAACACAAAACAACATAATGCAGTAAGTCCACTCTGCTTCAGTGCTTCAGTGTGCATCTCCATCATGGTTCATTTTCAGTAGAGTTTGGGAGCAAAATGCAAAACCATTCACTTGTTATTTATTTGTGTGTTTATTAAACCAGTTTGTTTTAACATTGTACAAACAGGAAAATAAAATGAATAAATAAATGTGCTGCTTGGTAATACTAATAAGTTATAATTATACATAATTATAATTGTTTAGACCTGGTTTAGTCCGGGTTCTGTCCTGGTTTAGTTCTGGTTTAGACCTGGTTGAGACCTGGTCTGGTCTACAGTTGTGCCTAGAGCATCCAGGGGCTGAGACAGCACAGCTGATCCCACGGGGCGACACACACCTCGCAGTCGCCTGCAGCGAGCAGTCGCCTGCAACGAGCAGTTGCCTGCACCTCGCAGTCGCCTGCACCTCGCAGTTGCCTGCACCTCGCAGTTGCCTGCACC
>KN494122.1:0-13914 GCA_000787155.1 Scartelaos histophorus | reverse complement strand
ACTACAGGGAACGGCTCTTCTTCACCACTACAGGGAACGGCTCTTCTTCACTACTACAGGGAACGGCTCTTATTCACTACAGAGAACGGCTCTTCTTCACCACTACAGGGAACGGCTCTTATTCACTACTACAGGGAATGGCTCTTCTTCACTACTACAGGGAACGGCTCTTATTCATTACAATTAGGAACGGCTCTCATTGACTACAGTTAAAAACGCCTCTTACAAGACAAAATACAGCTCCAGATGTTTTTGTGATGAAGAAACAAGAGTAGAACAAACAGTAGATCAGACATGGGCCCTTTAGAGATTCTTCTATAGCCTCATAAAATTAGAATCCGATGTTTAGGTCCCACCACTATACAAATTCCACACATAACATCTCCACATCCTTATGGAACATATGAGCGGGGTGAATGTGGGAGTGAGGCAGTCATAGATTCCATTTGTATGTCAGTGGAGTTTACCTTGGGTTGAACATCTGAATGGAATTTTACCTTAAAGGGCATTTGAACAAAGGAAAAGCAGTCGTGACCTCTCCTCCATGATTAGATCAACAGGATTTTAAAGATCGCAAGTGAATTATGAAGTCAGTACTTGGTGGTAAAAGCATTGGTCAACATTTCTGATTTTATTTTGCGGTCTGATAACTATATTTTTATTTTTTTATTCCTTTGTGAACTTAAACATGCTCCTTTGTGAACATTCTCATCTCTACAGAAATGTTATTACTCTGCCTGGAATGTTCGATAGTATGACCACTTTGCATTTATCCATTACGGGTGTTTCTATTGCTCAAAAACATAGTAATTCCTTCTGTGAATAGGGCAACTCTCCACAGATCTGAGCTGTAATGTAGCCTCTCTTCAGTGTGTAGTTGTAGATTCAAAAGTTTTGGTATTGATATTGCAGAAGCGGGTGGTTACAGTTACTTGATTAACCTGAGGAACAAATTGCACTTTTCAGAGTTGTTTTCTAACAGCTCACTTTTACGCCGTTACCGGGGGTGTAGTGGGCGTGGCACGCGAGGGTACGCCGTTTACCCACTTCTCCCGACGTGAGATATAAAGAAATCACAAATCTAAAATACCCTACAGCTCAAATGTCAAACCGGAGCTATTGGAGAAAACAACCTGCTCAGGCTGATGCAAAACTGGACTGATCACAGGACTGAAGCAGATGGATTAAAACAGGACTGAACTGACTGAGAAGACTGACTCTTGTGACGCATACTGACTGAACCAGGACTGAACCAGGACTGAACCAGGAGGACTAAACCAGGTCTAAACCAGGACAGTTGTCACCGTACAGTCTATGTGAGCGCAACCTCCAGGTTCATCCCAACACTCAGTTCTGGTTTAGTTCTGGTTTAGTCTTGGTGTAGACCTGGTTCAGTCCATATGTGGTGCAAAAGTCCATCATCTCAATCAATGTTTCTTCTGGGATTCCACCCTCCACCCACCTCCACGATTGTCATCAACCTGAGACCCCAAAAATGTTAATGCAATGGTACGTTCATTTATCTTTCTGACTCGGAGATCTGAGAACGTTGCCTAGTGACACGCACTGACACGCCCCTTTTCCTCAGATGGCCTGACGTGGAACTCGCTCGAGCTCGAGGTAGACCGAGCAAGATTCCCAAGAAAAAAATCCAGATCACTAATATACTGAATTACACTATACTTATACTGAATTCTTCCTCCAGGTTGTGTAGTTGAAGCACAGACTTATTTTGGAGCCTGGTACCTGGCCAATGATGGAGCAACAACAGCCTTGTGGTTAGCATCCATGTTTTCCTCCGAATCAGACAATCAAAACATAAAAAAATGGCCAAAGCTTGGACGTGACATTATATCCAGTCAGAAGGATAAACGAATGCAGGGTTACTTGAGCACAATTTGGCTACATGACCACCTCTGAACAGAACTCACCATGACGGTCTGATCAAAACAAATCAATTACTGAACAAAAAAAGCCCCAACTAATCCTAAAACCTTGAACAATACCTTAAAAGAACCATGAACAACCTTCTTGAGGACAAAGACCAAAGTCACATAAGGATAATTGGACCCAAACCCTCTGTCATAACCCCTATTCCCACTTTAATTACTCCCCCGATGTGATTATTTCTATTGATTGCAACATCTCTCGCAAAGTGTTTGAAAAGCATCCGTAAAGGTGAAAAAAACATCAATGAACTTGGGTAGGAGACAGAGGTTGAGCTTCATTATCGAGCTCTCAGCTACCAGCATGAGATCAAATGACCGCAAACATGGAGGGAATTAATAGTACATTTTTAGATTTGATCGATTCTTTTGAAAATACTTGACTGCTGTGAGCATCTTTAATCCCAAAAAGCCTTTCTGAGCACAGGGACAGGACAAGGATATGGAACTACAAAAGACAAAGATAAGGATACAGAGGACGAAATGGTAGAAACGTCATTTTAGAGGCGGGATCTGGAGGACTAAAAGGTAGAGTGAGGGGTCTGGACGCAGAAACTGTTTTGCTAACGATAGTATTCTATTATTCTACAACTCGCAAATGAATGGATTGTGCTTTTTTTTTTAACTTTCACCTCGATGTAGCAAACCAAAATAACACAAGCATCAGTGCGTACATGGTCAAGAGAGAGCACATGGTCAAATATATTCAATATTTTTGAACGCTTCTTCTAGTCTGTGTAGTTTAATCAAAAAACTCAAAAGGCCTCGAGCTCTAATAACATTCTCAGGAGGGTGCTCAGGAAATGTGCAGATGTATAAATAAGTGGACTAAGTGCAAGTGTGACGTCACCCATCATTTTCATCTCCACTCAGATTACTCTTATTATTCCAAAAAAACGTACAAAAGTCTGAGAGTGTTCTGGAGCTCTGTGTGGACCACAGTGACCTCTGACTGGATGAATGTGAGTGGAGAAGTGAGGACCACATAGAACGTCACTGGGACCACCCTCCCTCTGTTCAGGACATGGTCCCAAAGCTCTGTACTGGGACACAAACATCATGAGGGAACATTATGGACTAGAGAGCAAATGTCATTGTGACAGAGGAAAACAAACATCGATGCTGGATTCTAAATACAGAAACATAGCCACAAGACTATAAACTGGGACGTGTCCCTTTTTTACTCTTGCACACCTGGGATACTGTCCTGAGGAAATCGGGCTGCAGAAAACCTGTAGAAAACATCTGAGTGAACACGTCACAGCATCATCACGTGACCACTGTGAGGAAGACCGCAGGGAGCAATCGAAACTGTCAGATATGAAAACAAACCCTTGGTCTGAAAAAGAACCTAATAACATAAATCACAAGGGACCGTTTACACCCCCTCACTGCCTGCTCTCACTGCTGACCTCTGAAAAGAGGTTTTGCAGCATTTGATGCAGGACATCCAGGTTCTGCAGTAGTTTTGTTTTTTTTCATCTTATGGCTCTCAAACTGCAGAACACCTCTTAAATGTAAAACCACTTTACTAAGCACTACTGCACTTTTATATAAGATTGTACTGCTGATGTTTTAATTCTGTTTGGAACAGACTTTCAACAAAATGTTCTGTGTAAGCGTTTGTATCTGACAATTAAAGGTTGTATGGAGCACTGTTTTATGTTTCAAATTGTCAGTGATATCATTATAAACATGTAGCAGCCTTGTAATTCTGATGACCAAAACAGAAAAAATGAAAATTCATCAACTCTAGACGTGGTGGGACCAGATAAACATCAGCCAGTTGAAAACGAGGCTACCTATTGGCTGTTTACATTCAGCTCTTACACACTCCACAGACGCAAGGCGCTGTTTCTTAAACCAATGCAGCGGTTCTTAGCGGCTTTTTCCAGCTGTAGCTTCCTCACAGTTTGCACAAAGTTTGTTGCAATGACGAGAATCCACGACCAGTTCACTGCAAAAGAAAGTTTGTTTTTGAGGTCACTGAAAGGAGAAGCAAAGTTGGCGTCACTGAAGCAGACAAAGGTCTAAAGACTGACGCGTTGGGGCTAATTTATTTCTGGACAGGAAACTTTTGCTGATCATTGGGAAACATACTTTATTTCCAAGTGTTTGACAAATGTTTTTCAGGAGTCAAATGTGATATCCTGTATCTGAAAACCTGATTTTCAATGCAAAGAAAAAGTCTGTTTGCCACTGCTTGTTGTATTAGTAGGTCAGTAGTTGTATTTACAAGTCCTGTGCAGTGATGAGGAACCAACTTATTTTCTAGGATAAACTACAAATCTAAAGTAATCCCCAAGATTTTGCACACATACATTACTCTCACACAACAACTTTATTATAACTCTGAATATTGTCGCAGTTCCGTTAAAAGTAAAAAAGAGAATAGTAGCAGCATGGGTGCACTAGGTTTTGAGTGAGGAGGGGGTTTCACGCATGTGCAGCATTTGAAAAAGGATAGTCGATAGTCTTTGTACTTCTCTTTCCGTGGAAAATCCTCTATACCCTGTTACCACTTTAGTCAGTCTTGTTTGATTGGCCTGTACTGTTCCGTGCAGTGGGCATCTGAGTAAACTCTCTTAAGATCTAGGGATTCAAACCACGATGCCTCAGTTGCAGTTCCAGGATTTACATACATTTTAAAAAATCTATTGGGTTTTCTTGCTGTGAAGGTTCCTTGTCTGGCTAGAAAACATCTGTCCAAGAGCTAAAAACGTCTCAAACATCCGTCCACACTCACCAGCGCCTCCTCTATGATAAAACGTATCCAAAGACGGTTTCACTTTTTCAGTCGCCTTTGAAAATAGATGGTACCTTGATACTTTTATGGACTGTTGGAACCAGTAGATCATAAATTGCAGCAGGACCAGCTCATAAAACTGTAATGTCTGTCTCATTTGTGTCGTCTCGTTCATCACATCCTCTTCTCTGGTTTGAAGGATTGTCACCGTTTGCTCCTCTGCTCTTTGGCTGCAGTGTTGCGAAAGGAGGTCATAACCCCAATTTACCGCGTGTCTTTAAATAACAGTTAAATAATAAATCACGACTGGAGCGCGGCATCGTTTATCAGGGAACGTTCTGTCTGCGATGTGCTGTCCTGTTTCTTATAACGTTTCTGAAGACTGTCCCTCAGTTGGGCTTCCATCCACGCTACGGGACCCCAGCTTCTCTCTTTGAGTAATGGCCATGTCACAGTCAAGGTAAAGACCATTAAAAGCATCGGCGGAGTTTGGGGTAACACTGGGACTACACCGAGGTTATACCAGGACTGAATATTGCTACAGATACGGATTTAAGAAGAATTTAAACGAAAAATTTAAAAGAAAAATTACCACAAGTTAAACCTGTGTTACATAAGGTATAAGAGGCGGCTGGAGGCAAAAGTGAAGCGGAACATAATGTCATTTTAATGGGAAAACTAGGATTAACTTCTGAATAACACAAACTATTAAAAACCAAGTCAAATTTGGAGAATGAAAATGTCTCAGATCCCTGTAAATGATTCAGAGCCCAGTTAAAAAACACACTCACAGAATTGTATTTTACATTATCTGTTTGTTTGTTTGACAAGAGTTTACGATCATTTTTACAAAAGCAAATTCCACATTTTCTGATTTTACTGGTTTTCATCTACATATATATTATACATTTCATCCTAAATTGTACTTTTTGTTAAGTTCAAATACTATTTTTGGGTTAGAAAACTGTATTTTTTTTTTTTTTTATCCTTTTTAACAGAGAAGCAAAGTAAATAAGATTTGTACATTGAAATTCCAAATTTTTGCTTATTTTTTGCCATAAAACCATTAGCGTTTAGATCAGCTCATCAGTTAATAATTGTAAATATATGACTTTAGCTCCACTTTTCCTCCAATTTCCTCTATTCCAGAATTTTGAATATTCTAATGATATATTTGTTCTTGCATTGCATTTGTTCTATAATTCATTGATTCTTCCATATTTGACTTGTTGTATTGAAGTTTTGGGAAGTGCTCGTAAAACTTGTCTTAATTCAATTTTCCTTTTAGAGAAAATAGCTGTAAGAATCATCAGCGAAATTGGATACAGACTCAACAAACCCAATATTTATACAATTAAAATACTAAAATTCAACAAACTGGTACAACTTCATATTTTAAAAATGAGGTACAAAACAAATCAGCAGATCCTACCCACCAATCTCCAAAGAAAATGTACAAAGAAAGTCATTGTGATTTGAAAGGAATTGAAATCTTTGAAAAGAAAAGTTCAGAACAACAGTGGAAAAATGTGTTTCAATCAAACGTGTCCGTCGGCTTATGAAATGGAAGAAATGGAAGAAATCAAAGCTTAAAAATGTATTCAGGTGTTTAAAAGAAATGTCAAACAAGATATCCAAAAGAAATATAAAGTTTTAAGTTTTAGTGTGAAAAAGGTGGAAAATATTATAAGTCTATACTTCTGTCTCTTCCTTTTTATTCACATTGACGTACGAAACAATCATTTTGCATAATTTTTTTATGAATTAAAAAAAAAAAATGAAAATGAAATGAGGGGATAATATAAACCATCACAACATATTTAGCCGTTTATTGCGTTTAAAATGCCATATTTGTATTACATATATACTGATACTGGTATTAGCAACACCTCAGATACTGCGCAGTTTTCGGGTATCGGTATCGGTACTCAGACCAAATTAGTATTTCATTGCAGAACTCCTGACTCCAAAAGGTCTCGATGAAGATTTTGACCTCAGACATTTTTGTGATGTCATTAATCCAGTTTGTGGGTTTACACGATCCTACAATGATACTTCTATGTTTTATTGGTAAAGACACTGGAAATAAAGCGATACACCACTTTAAAACAGAGTGAACACCCGTTTTGTACACAAGACTCCATTCCATTTGTATTCTAAAATGTTCTCTTCGCTTGTGAACAATCACCAGACCTGGGCGTATATATAAGTTGTGGATCTGAACTTTTCTTGTTTGGAGAAGGGATCAACCCAGAACGTCACATTGTGGTGTGTGAGAAATATTTTCTTAGAATTTCATTGTTTTATGTGTCCTCTGTGTGTTAGCACCCTACTGATAAGGTAAAACAGGGGGTGCCGTAAAACGTAGCCGTGTTTACCATTGCATAATTAAAAAAACACAAGGGGTGCTGTAAAACAAAGAATGCTCTTCAAACAGGCCAAGATCCCGAGGTATATAAAGGACCTGATACCACTGTACTGTTAGAGACGGTTTGGTAGAGACATGCTGTTGGAGACTGTGCTGAAGTCAACTGAATGATGACCTGTATCTGCATTTGCTAAAGACGGAATTAAAGAAACCAAACGCAACTACATCAAGTCTCCAGGACTCTTGCTGACAGGTGTCATTGAAATAAATATCTGGGCGTGCGGATCTCGTTCTACTTTTGCACCATTTTGTCATCATTTTTGTTGGATGTGTGGAATTAGCCACGTGCTCTGAAGATAAGCGTCTTTTTACCGGCCTCGCTCTAGTATAAAATGATAAAGTTGAAAAGTAAAAGCGCTTAAATCAACACAGCTCATCGTCGAGATCAATTATACATTTGACTCTAATCCTGTAGTACTCAAAAACTCATTCTTGTAGATATTCTTTAGCTTTTATACTGTTACAAAATTCATATTGTGCGGTATCAGACTGGTATCGGCCAACGGTATCATCGGTATCAGATCCCCCAAACGGAACAATACTAAATACAACGTTTCATCTTACGCCCACCTCTCTTTTATATTTCTTATTCTGTAAAACACTTTGAATTACTTCTTGTACAAATTGTACTATACAAATAAACTTTTCTTGCCTCGCTTTTTTTCTCCCAGCACTCACTCAGGTTTGTCAAGTGTATTGTTCTGTCTCCTGCTTTTGTACATTTATGAAAAATGGCTGTGGGGGGGGCGTAGGTGATGTGGGCTCGGGGGCGGAGCTTTGGACAGACTCGTACTGCAAGACAAAGGAGGTCAAATAGGTCAGACTGAAACAAATGTACCGGAAAAAAAACGAGGAGTGCAACACGGACTAAACCAGGTCTACAGAGGGATTAAACAACAAAGTGCAGATTTTAGTCATTTAGTTTATTTATTAGTTTATAGTTTATTCATTTTAGTTTATTCTATATTAAACAACAAAGTGCAGATTTTAGTCAAATAAACCAGGACTACAGGGCATCTGTTTATACACTATCCAATACTCTCGATACGATATTCTACGATATGCATCTCACTGTATGATATTTATTGCAATATGTTGTAAATATGTTATTTTTCTTTCCTGTTAAAGTCCAAATAATTCAGATTTAAAAGTGCTAAAAAACAGTTATTAAATCATGTAAATTGGACAGAAACAAAGCAAAGGATCATGGGATATGTAGTTTTCTCTGCTTTTTACTTCAAGCTGCGCCTCAACAAAGAAGTAAAGCAAAGAAACTTATAATTCGATATATTTTGTAGTAATACTCTTTTTGGAGAGCCAGTTCTTTTGACTCTGCTTACTATAAAGAGCCGGTTCTTTCGGCTCCCAAATGGCTCCTCAGATTCTCTCTTTATTAAATTAATTTATCACCAAAAATAATGCAAAAAATGAATTACTAATGTAAAAAATATACATGAAATCAATTGTTTATCCTTTATATGGCTTTATTTTCTGAACATTTAAAGCGTTAGAAATAAACCTTAACCCTAACCCTACAGGTTGGAGTAAAATAGGACTTAACCGTGATTAAACCAGGTCTATGTCAGGATTTAAGTGGGACTAAACCAGGTCCGAACTTGGATTGCTACAAACCAGACTAAAAGAAAAACTGAAACCAGAATTAAATCAAAACTGGAGAAAAATCTACAATAGGATTGAACCAGGAGTACGCATACAATAAACCAAGACTAAATGAGGATTAAACTTCTACTAAATGAGGATAGAAAGACACATTAATATCAGAATTCAACTAATGAAAGTCTGTCTGTACTAGAAATAAACTTGTACAAGGATTAAACCAGGACTAAACCAGGAATAAACCAAATTACAAAAACAACAGCAATGAGTAAATGCGAGATAGATGTGTTAAATATCACACCACGGAACATTCCAGGCAAAGGAAGCAATAACATCTCCATGGAGACAAGCAACTGATGGATGCTCCACTTTAAAAGTTGCGTAATGCACCTTTATATCAAAATAATGAGTATGAGAAATAAACTAGGAGCACAAAGTGAACTAAAACAGAATTAAACCAAGATGAAATCAGATACTGAGCAAAAACAGCTCAAAATAAGGATCAATCAAGGACTAAAAAAGAATAGATTGGACTAAAAGAGCAGTATTAAACCAGAATTTAGGCCAGAATATAACCAGTCTATGCTAGAAATGGACAAGGACTACAAACTGGACAAAAACAGGTCTAAAAGAATATTTAAAATGTACTAAACCAGGATTAAACTACTGGGATTACTTACTGGGTGTGTCCTGCATCTGAAATGAAAGTATGAAATTATTTGAGTATGTTAATGTAGTAGAAACAATATATTCTAACTTCCTTTTTAACAATAGTTTGTCAGTATTATACAGATTCACCATGATTTACATAATTTACTTCAGCATAACATAGTTTCCATAAAGTCACAGTTTTCAGTATCTCAGTAAAGCCAGTTATACGGCAGCACTGACACAGCAGTGTTAGAGCCGTTAGTTTGATATAATCTGTTATCACTCCCAGGAATTGAATTAGCTTTTGTCTCAGTATATTAATCCCTTCCACCATCACATGTCGGCCATTTCTTTGCTTCTCTTCCTGTTTCCACAAAGCATTATAGTTGTTTTGCTCAAATCAAAAAGAAAAAGAAATCCTGTTCCTGCTGTACTGCATTTGCAATTTCCTTATTTTGCAAGTGACAGCAGCTAGTAAAAAAAAAGAAGTTTCATCAGCAAATAATAAAAGCTTACCTTATACCTGATACCTTTGTCATTGATGTGCAATGATGTATCAGTGGTCCATGATGGGCAATGAGGTCCTGCCCTCCCTATAATGCAAATTTGTAAAACAATTTAACATTGTGTTAAGACTGCATTGTGATACTTCGGCAATATTAGCCTTTCAACATTAGATAGATGTTGACTCTAAATAAAATATATCAGAATATGTTAGTTTCTTAATTTTCTGTGTAGTACACGACTGGAATCAGCCCATCAGCTCCATTCACAGTCTCTGATGAAATCTGATGAATCAGATCAGTACATTTGTACGTCCAGTGCATTTGAGCAGAGTGTGTGAGGAGTGTGTGAGTGTGTGAGGAGTGTGTGAGTGTGTGAGGAGTGTGTGAGTGTGTGAGGAGGATCAGATCTACAGCCATAACTCCAGCCCCACACTCAGTGTGTTATTACTGCACCGCAGCAGCAGCAGCAGCAGCAGCAGCAGCAGCTCACCCTGTAAACACCTGCAGAGCGTCCCCTGAACCTCCACACTGCAGAAGCTCACCACAAAGACACACTCCACAGGACACAGGGACGACTCACATCACACCTGACACCAGGCCAGAGGAATATGAGCACAGGAGGTTTGACTGAGAACGACAAGAGTCTGATGAACTTTTACCGTGAGAGGCAGAAGCTGGTGGAGTTTAGCACTGGTGCTGCAGCGTCACTGACAGGCATATCTGATGTCTGCTTATTAAACACACCAGGACAGTCTGTGCTGGCTTTAAAATGAACTGGGACATCAACTCATGACAGAGGAAATGAGGATCACACAAACACAGATGCACTTGGACAACAGCGTGAAGCTGCAGGGACTTCCAGTCAGTACAACAAAACTCCAGACGAACAATCCAGTACATCAGCAAATACATAAAATACCAAGCTATTTAATAGTAAATACAGCTGTGCTATATGTTGTTATAAAAGTGTGATCAGCTACAAAACAGATGAGTTCATATTATGTTCAAAAATGTGATTCTCAAGTCTTAAGGCCAAAGTAAAGAAGCAAAAACCTGCAGGTCTGACCTCTGGTTCTGATGATCCAGAACAGACTCATACAGTCTTTAGGAGTCCAAAGTATAGTAGATCCAAAAGTATGTCCCCAACATACTGATAAGAACATGCTCCCTGTTCTAAACAAACCTAGTCTACTACTACTACTACTACTACTACTACTACTACTACTACTACTACTACTACTACTACTGTAGTTCACTGCAGAGTTTGAGACAAACACCATGGGTCTCACAGATTCTGTTCAGTCTTGCCTCAGGGAGCATTTTTTATTACAATAATATCTTACTCATATTAGTAATTAACTACAAAATGTCTTTTTTGGTGATTATTTATTTATTCATAGTTTTACTTTAGCCCCCCCTAGTGTTTACATCACCAGCCTCCACTGATGAACATGACTGGTCCTAATACTGACCCCTGTGGATTATACTTGCTCTAATGTCGTTTTTACATTTCAGTATTTTTCTTCTTGTCCAGAAGAATAAATCACGATAAATTAAAGAGGGGAGCATTGCACTTCTATGGGGCATTAACTGCAAACACAGAACGTGTTTAAATCATCACGTTACTATTGTTTTAAAAAATACTATATTCGCTGAAAGCAGTGTGTTTCAGTGTGTTTCAGTGTGTTTCATAACTTCATAAATGTTTCATACATTTCCATTTAGTTTAGCTGAGCACACCTTCCCTTTGCTCTCCAGGCTAAGTCACCCCCCTTCAGAGCGCACTCACTCCCTAATCACTAATAATAGCGCTCATAACTCCACTAAAGCACTTTGAATCTAAACCGTGCGAGCGAGCGAACCCCGTCAGCAGATCCAAAAAGGTGTAGTCAGCATGTCCTACCCTTCCGCCTCACCCCCCACCCCCTCCTGTACCGGAGCACCCCAAGGTCTCATCTGAGCACCCGCAAGGTCAGTGTCATCTGATATATGCAGGAAATAGACAGGAAACCCTCAAGGGAGAAAGTACTGGCTATTCCTAAATTCACTCACAAGATAGATAACCTTAGAATCCTGCGTAAATACGACTTTATTATTGAGAGGAGGATCGTGCAGATGAATTGAGAGTTGAAGGTCGATTTAGGGCGATTCTTACCTGATAAATAGAAGCAATGAGAAGAAGAAATGAGGAGGGATGAAGGGAACGAAGTTGAACTAAACTGAGCAGTATCTGAACGACTAATGGGGACAGTGTGATTGGTCGAACTGTACAAGGCTTTTAAAAACACCACGTCAATTAGTCAATTAGTGTTTAGTTTCACTTTCAAATAACAAGAAACAGCTTCAGATGTGAACCAAATTCTGACAAATATGCTAAAAAACATACAAAATACAGAGGCAAGGTTCCATTTTTAAATAAGAAGCACATTTATTTTACACCTAATTTAGTTAAGAAGACACGTGCATGTATATTTCAGTATATCTCAATCCAGTCAATGACACATGTACAAAAAAAGAAAGAAAAAGGGGCTCCCAGGAGTCACAACGAGAAATAAAAATTGTTACTTCTAATTCCGTAGCTCCAACATACTGGGTCTATAATTTACTTTACAGTTTAAACCATTTTAAATAGACTGAAACTAAATGGCTGTTTGGTTTTTATTGCACTCAAAAGCGTCTGTCTTTACTGTGAGCGGGCTTGCATCTCCACAGACCTGATTCTTATTTGGTCAGCTGTACGGTATAATATATGTTTCCCAAACTTTTTTTCGGGGTACCCATCTTTTAAAAGTCACAAACATTATTCGTAAATCACAAAATAAAGGTGGATTTGATTATTGAACATTAATGAAGACATGTTATTGCTGACTAAGTGAATGTCTCTGAACAATTAGTATGACTCAAGTTTGAAACTATGAAAAACAGAAACTGAACCAGCAATAAAAGGGATCCAGAAGTGTCGGCCCATTTCTTTTTCTTTTCAGCAGTGAATTGAACAATACTGGAACAAAATAGCAAATAAATAATTCCAAAAAATGTAAATTATTCAAAATATGTCGTAAGATTTCAACATTTTTAATTGACTGAGTTTTTTTTAGCTCGTTCCAGTCCGGGCTGCAGCATGTATATCAGTCTGTTTCTGTGCTTTATCGTCATTTTTGTGAGCACAGAAAGTCCCAGTTCACACATATATGCAGTAGTGAAACGAATAAGCTACTTTCTCATGTGTCAGAAGTGTATATTGCAGACCTACATGCAGATCATGATGAGAAATAAAATCTTTTGTGACCCTTTTGCGATATGTTTTTTGCTTTTTCATGGGATCACGCAAGAACCACCTCCAGAAGGTTACTCGGGGTTGCTCTAAAATTTCACTAATAATATCATGAAAAGTTCTTACAGCGGAAGCCGACCTCACTGCTGTTCCTTGAGTCGGAAAAGTGTCGCACAAGGACACAGTAACAGCACGAGCACAATTGTGGAACTGTCTACCCTGTGGTTAATCTGTGATTGTTCCACTACTTCACTGCCACTACCAATGCATAAAATATACAATCGTCTGAGCATTTTAATATGGAAGCAATTTGTGCTCTTTCACAGCTCCCTTTTTTGGAGATTTCCGCATCCGTGTGTGAATAAATACATCTGTGAAATGTCACCCTGAAAGCAGAGCAGCATCTACTCAAAAGAACAGCTGAGCGATCACAAAGGCTCCGGTATCAGGTCAGATCTGTCCACAAAGTCATGTACAGATCTGTAGAAATGTCTTTTAAAATGCACGGGATTATTACTCAATTAGTTTACAGGTCTTATATTATCCAGTCCACTCTATTTCTACAGCATATTTCATAAACAGTTTGCAAAGTGCTGCACAAATCCATTAACTAATAGCAACAATAATAATATAATGATAAAATAAATGCTCAGATTTAATCATACTTAAAAACAGTAACCTAAATTAAATAAGAGCCAAACCATAAAAAAAAAATATATATAAAACCAATAAAATACATACACATC
>JACN01051941.1:0-10950 GCA_000787155.1 Scartelaos histophorus | reverse complement strand
TAAACAAACTCTGTTGCTATGGCAGTGTGACCACTGTGTACTGCATTTGTCAGACTTGGATCTTTTTATAGTCTTTCTATTTATTATTCTTCTGAGAACACATTTTGTCCTCTTGTTCATGTACATCTCCTATTATTTACAAGGTGCTCTGGCATTCTAAAATTGCATGTTGTATTTGGAGCTTTTAAACACATGTTTTTAATTCTACTCAAGACCTCTGGAGATGGTGAGATTATTATCACAGAATCGGCCACATTCCACCATCATCTGCTTTTTTCTGCATCACAGCTCTCAAGAGCCACTGCATGTAATTGTGTGATTAGAGCCAAACAAGAGCAACAAGCAGAGAGGATGTTTTCACTGCATCTCTCCCAGGGTCAAAGGTCATGCAGATGGAGTGAGCCAAGGATTTAAGTCACATCTGCTGGGTTTCTCTTTGCTGAAATGTTTTAAAATATCTCACATTAAAACACATAGAATCCCTCATTAAAAAGTTCTTCCCAAAGGTATTCAGTACATGACTTATTCTATGTTATGTTACATGTCTGTTCACATGTTGGCAGGTCACATGACGCGCTGCACTGATTAGACCAATGGAGCCTTAGCCGACTGACATCATGTGTTTCTGATGCCATCTGTCACCACTCGACCCACTCACAAACGCAGACACTGGAATCAGGATTTCCTCTGCGGCTGGAGGAACATTTCAAAATAGAGGACGTACACTAAAAAAAAGGTTGCACTGTGTAACTTTTTAGCCAAACAATAGGCACACATTCCTTAGGCTATAGTCAACAAAAAAAGTCTTTTTACTTTGATAATTATATTGCATATATATGGGACATGCACAGACCCGATCCTTGGACTAAGATTGTTTATGAGCTGGTTTGAGGCTCTGGCATTAAAAATCTTTGACAGAAATATCAGTACTTTTGATTGAACAACAATATAATTTTTTAGTCACAGTTTTAGTTTTAGTCATTTTGAATACTTTCTATTTCATTTTAGCCATCAAAAATGCAACATTGACAGATAAAAAGATTTTAGTTGACAGCATTTTTTTAGATTGTATTGCCTGAAATGTTCCATGGTGACAACAACCCAAGTTGCAGGTATGGTAAGGCATGTTTTTCTTGTTATATATATTCAGTAGATAGACACATGTAATGTCATTCAGTGGAACATTACAGACAATGAAAGATCATCTCCATGGAGACAGGCAACCATGGAGACCCCCAGCAGACACACAGTCCTGTTTTAAAGATCGATAATAACTAAATGATAACTGCCTTGCACATTTGAGTTATTTTTACATCTCACGCTTAACCTTTTAACACTCATCCCTCTCTAGTCTTATGTTTCACTTGGATAATTCATTCAGTTTGAGTAATTTTCAGTATCTTTCAGCTCACCATAACCCCACCTATACCTCAGGCAGAAGTGGTGAATTTGACATAAGCAAGTAACACTTTATTCCAGTGGATTCACCTTCTTCTCCCATCTGGCCTCTTAAAATGTCAGATATTAATATTCTGAATTACTAATTTAGACTCCAGATTGTTGTTTCTGATATGGATTTAAAAGTCACTGCTGTCGTAGTCACCTGCTTTTGGATCCACGTCATTGACAATTCACCGTTGCTATGAGCACCTGCAAACTCAGATTTATATTTTGTTGAGAGTCATTCTCTAATAAACTCACAGATCCCCAACATACCTCTTGAAATATATTATAATGTTAAGTTTAATCTCAGCTTTCTATTTACAATATCTGTTTTTTTTAGTTAGTTTTAGAGGAACCTTATGTATAAAGGTTCTCTGCCTTTTGCCTGTCCTGAAATGGCTCAATATAAATAATACATAATGCAGATACCAGACCTGTAAGCTGTTTCACAGAGCAAATACCAGTTATAGGCTCAACGGTCCTATATTATGCAAAGCTGTCTCTTGTGAACGTTAATGCATGTTATACTATTGTTACCTCAAACACATAGCGCACCATAGAGCTATTTTTTGTTTCATTCACACATGTTTGAGTAAACCTGTCAATAGCACCAAAGCTCAAAATGCTCCGTTCCACCTTGTGATGTCATGAAGCAATAGTTAATAGCTACTTTTTACCTTTTGTTAAGTGTTAAATAGCTGAAATCATCCAAATGCTTCTAGTTAAGGTATATGGAGTTTAAAAACCACATGACAACACAAGGTGGTGCAGACTGTTTTGTTTTTGAGAAAAGAAGAACTCAGCCTAAATGCAGTGTTTGTGTGTTAAACATGTGCGAATGAAACAAATCACAACTCTAGACATTTTTGTGATGGGAAACAACATTATATAGATCAGAAAATAGCATAATATGGGCCCTTTAAGCAGATCCTGAACACGCCCGGTGTGTTTGTGTGACACTCACTGAAGACGATATTAAGTTGTTCCCACTGTCAGCACGAATCAGACAATTAAGTCATTAGCAAAGGTCGCCCTCTCACCTTAGGCTCTCCTCTGATGGAAACAAGACAACATCCTGCAGAGGAGACTGTTGTGTCATGGTTACAGCTAAAATAGAGCATTAAAGATGCACTGTGTAACTTTTCTGGTGGGGGGTTATTGCCTTGTCTGGTATAATAAATAATAAATGTAATACCATGCCATGGAACATTTGAGACCAAGCAAAAGCAACAACCGTATCATTAAAGAATATGTCCCATTCTGTAGATCAAGAGATATACATGAGAAGTTATTGTATTTAGTAAAGAGGCATAGACTCAATGTAGCCAGTTGGTTAAAGATGCACTAAAGGAAAATTGGACAATAAAAAAACATTATGCTGTGATTCAAAGTGATGTTATATTTCAACAGATTCCTCTCCGAAATGTAAAAACATATCCACATAGGCACTGTGTGCTGAGAGCATGTTGTGCATCATCCTGACAAGATAATCTTGTTATCCTAATGGTTGCTATTACCAACAAAATATTTAACTGCCGCTAACTTAACAACATCTAATACATCATGCATGACATTGTTCTGTTACTCAAAGCTATAGTAAAGATCCATTTCCTTAATGCAAAGAAAATCTAATATGAACAAAGCACAAGACTAGCAGATTTAGGGAAGACTAAACAATCCTGAATTTTGTAATCATGTTGAGTGGTCCCTGTCTTTGTCCTGCAGTCATACAGCTCTGTGTTCTTACTTTTCATTACACTCTAATCGCTTAATGGAAATGACCATTCAAACAATGAAATGGGGTATTTTTTATCAGCTCTGTCTGAACTAGAGGGAGATAGATAATAGAGGTGTAAATATTAAGATTTATTAAACTGATTTTTATCATCAATTTTCTCTGCTTTGGCGACCAAGCATATGCTCCCCCCAATTAATATACTTCTGTAACCTGGACCAAATCATCTTCAACAGCAGAAATGTCACCCTCCTCAACCTCTCCATTCTCCCCTCTTCTCCACTTGTCTGTGTGTAACTGTCTTCTGCTTGGGATGCTTTTTGTGTGAATTCTAAAAACTGTTTTAATGGAGAAGTACATAGTGCCACTGCGTGAGGACAAATTTCAAATTTCATCTCCTGCCAAGATAATTACTCCTCTCACTGGGGGTCAATAAAGGACCGAATGATTACGAGTCAATCATTGTGACTGCCTGCATTTTCTACCTCACACTATTTTTGAAATATCAAATAGAACAACAGTCACATCAAAGCAGGAGTTTATCTGGAGCCACATTTGTGCGATGCTAATCAAAGCACACCTTTAAGAGCACAGTGCACCATGGCGCATTACCTCCATAAAACAAGCTTGTAAGTCCAGTCCATGCAGTCCTAAAGTAACCCCATCACAACACTCAGACAGCTTTGATCTTACATGCTATCAGAGCAAAACTATGTCGCCCTTTAAACAACAGCAAATACAGACAAGAGGTATTCCACAAATTAAGATAGAACAGAACACTGCTACCAGACTTTAGAAAGTTGTCATATCACACTCCCAGATGGGGGCATTTTCCTATTAATTACATTGTACTTTACCATTTGGTTAATGCATAAAGGCTGAACCTGATCATTTATTGTTAGTAACTAGATCCGAGAACATTCACTATTACAACTAAAATCTACATTTTAACTGTGGCCATTAGTTGTAGCTGACCACATCTGTATTAAATAGTATTGGGCTGTAGAATGTTGCGATGTTATCTGAAACCAGCAATACTACCTGATACTAGCACTACTAGTCCTGTGTTGTTAGCTTTTTTGTTTATCATTGCTGTTGTTGCAACCAGTCAAAACCAGAAACGACCATGCCACATATCCAATTAGGGACTCGCTAAACAGTCTTCCCATAATTTTCTGATTCATTTGAAAGACTTCTGTTCTGTAATTGTGAAAACCATCTTCCTGTGTTCTGCACAGAATTTTGCATTTTTTCTGTTAACATTTTTTTTAATCAGAGAGCATCATATCATTTCTAGCATCTGTCTTTAGTTGATTATCTCACCTGACTAATAATCTGTTCTTCTGAATACCTGTGTGTTTTGCTGTTTCTCTTGCACTTGCAATTTTCACTTATTAAGGACTGTATGCAGCTTGCACTTGCTGGTTTAAGAAATGAACTACAATCTGAACCTGCACCTGGTTTATGCTGAGGTTTAAATAATGAGTATTCACATCAGAGAGAATCCTTTTATTATCGACCGGGTTTGAGGCTCAATCTGTTTTCTGTTTGGATGATCATCTAGAAAACCAAAACACCAAATTAAACTTGGCCGCCTTATCTAATGTTTCTCTGAGAGACATTTATAATTATTTTTGAAATACCAAATCTGCATGTATACACACTCTTTAATTCTTGTGTTTTCTCACACTTCTTGTTAATACTGTACAATAATACAGCAATAGTATGCATTATGACACTATTTTTGATTTAACAATGTTATATCCCCAGTTTTCCCAAGTCCATTGAAGTTTCTGTGTGGTTTGAGACAGAGACCACAGACCAACAGAGACCACTCTGACACATCGACCATGAAAAGAGTCCAGCTTGTATTGAAGTCGATAATATCAGTGACAGACTAAGCCCTTGGGTAATCTTTAAAATCATACCATTTAGCGTCTTCTCCAGAACTCTGCATGTGAGTAACCTGCACTGAGCCCAGTGAATATGAAAGAGGATTTTCTTTGGCATTCAAGCAGAAAAACCAGAGCCAGGATTAATTGTGTGTTTTCATCAGAGCACTAGTCAGAGGGACTCCAAATGGCAAACCTTTTTAGAACTGCCTTTTATTCTGCAGCCCAAACTCCTGGTGCAGTGTTTATACTGTGCCCTGAGTCAAAAAGCAAGTGTCAATACAACAGTGGGGCATGAATTAACTTTTGGCTTCTACCTCTAAGGTGAATTTCACACTCTCCAGAGGTAACAGCATGTGTTAATGTGCAGACAAAACAAGTACAGCAACATCATAGTCTGCACCTAAAATATAAAATGTATTTTTGGTCAGAGAGGAAGTGTGGAAATGTTATACTGGATTTTGGATCAGTGGTGGAAGAAGTACTTGATCTTGTTACTTAAAGGTGGGCTGTGTGACTTCTAAGGGTAGAGGGTCCGCTATGCTCTTCTCTGTGGAGATGTTTTTGCTGGCCTGAAATGTTCCACAGTGGGGCATTCAAAATATCTCCCTTGCATTTGTTCAGTTACAGGTGTTTTATAGCTCAAAAAATATCTTTAAAAAACCACCTTACCAGGTGCAAGCTTGCTTCTCCAAGATCTCTAGATCTCCTTTTTCCATAGTGATTACCAAGTTATTTCCATAGTAAAACAGTACTATCTCCATGTAGACAAGCAGATAGTCAAGCAAAAAATACTCAAGTCCAAGTAAAAGTATCACTCAGAAAATCAAATGCACTAAAAGAGTAAATAGTAAAAGTATTTTGAGCAGATTTTTCTTTGTATATTTTGGTTTGCTCAAACTACAAATGTGTTAAAAATAAACACTTGGCTCTTTCAGCAGGTCTCAGACAATAATAAATACATTTACTTTTCAGTCTAGTTCAAAAATGCAGTGCCATAAAAAGTACAGATACCTGCTCTTAAATGTTAGTACGAAGTAAACGTAAAAATATGCACTATAACATGTATTAAAGTACAGATACCTGCATTCTCTACTTAAGTGTAATACTTTTCTACTTTTATTTTGTTGCCTTCCACCACTGATTTTCAAGTTATGATGTACTCATTTAATTCCCTGCAGTTTTCCCACTAAACACTATAGTCACATCTCCACTGAGTAACCTAATGAATTGAAATGAAAGTGGTCAAATAGAAATAGATGCATGTTACATTAGAATCTGATGGAATAGCTGTGAACAATTACAAACAGATTGTAGTGGAGCAGACAGTGAAGTGGGCTTGTAATTTGAGAGGGGAGTGCTTCTGTCTCAGCAGCTTGTTCACAGTACAATAATAACTGCTCAAGGTGACTCATGCAGACCTGTTGGCTTTGCAGTACTTTGGATGCTTCAGTGTACCGAATGTGGTGATATTTTTTGAAATCTGGGTAATGGGGCACAAAGGAAATTTCAGAATGAAGTCATTGTCAACCTTGTGACTGTTTTATAGCCTTGTAAGCCTGAATTTAGAAAGGTTGATATTAATAGTTAGTGTAACTTTATATTCTTAAGAACCCTAAACCTGATGTAAGACTTGAGAGGACCACCATCAGCTCATGCAAAGCAGCAGGTCCAGACAATATCCAAGGTCATGTGCTGAAGGATTGTGCAGAGAAGCTAACGTACAGTATGTCTTTACAGACATCTTCAGCACCTCTTTGGAGCAAGCCATTGTCCCATCTTGCTGCAAAGCTGCCACCATCATACCTGTGCCAAAGAAAACATTCCCATCCTGCTTTAACGACTACCGCCCTGTAGCACTGATGGCCATCATCATGAAGTGCTTTGAATGGTTAGTCATGTCTCATATTAACTCCACCCCACACAGCTCTGGTGGGTCTCATCACCAAGGGCGACAATACTCACTACAGGAAAGGGGTACACCCTCTGATCACATAGTGCAAAGACAACAACCTCCAGCTGTCAGCAAGACTAAAGAGATTGTTGTCGACTTCCAGAGAGGTCACACCCAACACCCACCACTGACCATCAACGGTGCTGCTGTGGAGAGAGTGAACAGCACAAAATTCTTGGGGGTGCACAATAGTGATGACCTCTGGAGCACCAATACTGCATCACTGATGAAGAAAGCCCAGAAGCAACTCTACATCCTGCAAAACCTCAAGTGCCTCACCAACCATCATCACCACATTCCACTGAGAGCATGCTTCCACTTTACATCACTGTGTGGAGTGGAAGCTGCCAGGAAGATCACCCAGCCAGGAAGATCACTGGTGCAGCACTCCCCTCCCTACAAGACAGATCCTCACCCACACAGTGATCACAATTGTGAGTAAAGCAAGTCACCCTGCACACAATCTGTTCAGCTTCCTGCCCTCCAGGAGGAGTTACAGGAGCCTCTGCTCCCGCATAACCAAACTCACTAACAGCTTCAACCACCAGGCTGTTAGGAGGCTGAACTCTCTCCCCTCTCCAACTATCAGTCTGCCAGGAAGCTAAGAATCTGTGTCTCCCCAAAGAACACTTGGATGTTTTCAATTTATTATTATTTATTTATAAGCTTGGGAGTGAGAAACATATTTTCAATTCTTCATATGTTTTGTATGAAGAAATGACAATAAACTTTTTTGAAGTGAATTTGATTTGAATGTCCATGCGGCAGTCTGAGAGGTTTGGGTTTTACCTTGCAGTCTTGTAGTAACTAATAGCTGAGCCAATAGTTAACATTTGCATTTACATTAACATAACACCTAAAGGAGAAGAACCAACAACGCCACCTGGGAGTAGGCAAAGAATCAGCTAACATAAAAGGCACATAGGCTCACTGTTGATGAACAAAGGCATAATTCACATATATCAAAAGTAGATAATTTAGTTATACATTTTCCATAAATTAGTTCATTGTGGCAGTTTCCAGAAGTTGGAACAATTCGTTTCACAGTTCACCGAATGACTTCCAAAAACAGTTTGTTCATAAATCCAGTTCGAGGTCAAATTTCCAAAAAACACCTTTACACAGAAAAGGCAAGAGGACGACAGTGCACTTAACTCCATGGCTCAAGACCTATAAAGGCTGAACTCTCTCCCCTCTCCAACTATCAGTCTGCCAGGAAGCTAAGAATCTGTGTCTCCCCAAAGAACACTTGGATGTTTTCAATTTATTATTATTTATTTATAAGCTTGGGAGTGAGAAACATATTTTCAATTCTTCATATGTTTTGTATGAAGAAATGACAATAAACTTTTTTGAAGTGAATTTGATTTGAATGTCCATGCGGCAGTCTGAGAGGTTTGGGTTTTACCTTGCAGTCTTGTAGTAACTAATAGCTGAGCCAATAGTTAACATTTGCATTTACATTAACATAACACCTAAAGGAGAAGAACCAACAACGCCACCTGGGAGTAGGCAAAGAATCAGCTAACATAAAAGGCACATAGGCTCACTGTTGATGAACAAAGGCATAATTCACATATATCAAAAGTAGATAATTTAGTTATACATTTTCCATAAATTAGTTCATTGTGGCAGTTTCCAGAAGTTGGAACAATTCGTTTCACAGTTCACCGAATGACTTCCAAAAACAGTTTGTTCATAAATCCAGTTCGAGGTCAAATTTCCAAAAAACACCTTTACACAGAAAAGGCAAGAGGACGACAGTGCACTTAACTCCATGGCTCAAGACCTATAAAGTAAAATGCACATTACCCCCAATTGTACTTTTAAAGGGCCAATATTACGCCACACATGCCTGTATTAGTTGCTGGACAAGCACGGTGAAGAACAGATGCCAAACAGCCAGCCCGTCCGCTAACTGGTATGACCGGTGATAGACCAATGCCGCAGCCAACAATATGGCCCATGGCGGCAAGCACTAAATAAAAGCAAATAATCAGCGATACAGACCTCACTGAATCCTGAACACTGAATCTAGAATACTGCCTGAGTGTGGTAAAGAAGCAGTGTCAACAACGGGATCTGGAAGTAAGATCCTGAGGTCAGAGGGTGAGTGGACGGAGAGGGAGCACTTTTATAGATGGACGGATCCCAGAGCCCACAGGCTATACTGTCACAAACAGATGAAAGTTAACAAGTCAAGGTTTAGGAACTGTCGAACTTAATCCTTATTCAGACCTAGTGAGGCTACATTTTAATTAAGTCCTGTTCTGTGGGGAGAAACATATCAGTCAAATATGGTTCATGTTCAACAATGATGTTTTTTCTTTTTGTGTAACTGGCAGTATTACTCCTTGTCCATTATATTTAAGGTTGTAACATAATATATTCACATGGTGCTGTCTGAAGTGCACTGTGTCCAGACCACACACTAGCATACTCGGTGTGTGTTTTGCATGTGTGTGTGCTTGTGTGTGTGGAGGTAACTGAAGCCTGCCAGTTCTGACGTGGTGATCCTGTTTCTTAGAGTCATGGTCCGCTGCAGAGCGCGGTGTTAAGCCACAGCGGCCCAAGTGTGGACAGGGGATTCCACGGTCTAAGCCTCTGGTGGGTGGATGCTGTCAAGGCTGAGTCACTGCTGAGGTTGGCTCCTTTTTTTACCCAGATGCTGAAACTTAAGTGATCCTTATCACAGTGCATGGGGTGAGATTCAGGCTTTTCTATTAGGATGAGATGAGAGGTCTCAAGGCCGGACCATTGTGGACACAACACAAACACATTCTCAGTGGAACATTACCTGGCACACTCACTGGCCTTTCCACTGCACAAACCTTCATTTAAAATGATTTGAATTGACATTGCTCATATTTTACTTACATGCTATTATGGTCTGAGTGTACAAAATAAAATAACTCCATTGACTGAATGATAGTCCTTCCAAGTAAAACAAACAAAAAATAGTGGTCAGGTTTACAGAGATTATAAGTTTAGAGTTTATAGATGCCAATTTATACATACTTTATATATCTGAGTTCATTGTTGTTCAGAATGACTTGATAGTCATAAAGTGTAAAAATCTCTGTAAAAAGTGTATGAAGGTGATTTGAGTGTTGTGTTTTCCTTTGGCCCGGGCTGCACTGAGGGAGCCTGGTAATTTGGCGCTGATAGAATTGATTACAGCAGTGTGCGCCCCCCGCTGTGTGGCTGCTCAAACAGCAGCAGTCTCAGACTGGCATGTTCAGGCACAGGGCTCAGGGACATGCAAATGAGATGAGAGCGGCCAGAGGTTAATGCAGCCTGATGAGCTGTGCGCCCTCACACACCCAGCATACTGATGGTTAATAACACTGCTCCAGAGACTGGACTACAATTACTTTGGTGCAGTTTTTCTGGAGCTTTATATTGACAATTCGCCATATAGTATGACGAGATAATAATCATAATCATTCAGGTTCACCATTGTTCCTTCCTCTGCCCGGAAAAGCCGCAAAAACAACTGCCTAGATGCTTAACAATTACAGAATTAAAGTGAAAATTCAAACTGAAGGACTTAAATACAGCCAATCAACCTTAAGCTGGCTACGTTTAAACAGTCCTGAGTCCAAACTGAGCCTTCAGCCTGTACTGCAGCCCTGCTCCTCCTCCTGCACCACATCATCAGGCAGAGACAGTGTAATCCATCATCCATCTACCTTGAACCATGATCAGAGAGACACTCTTCAGTCCTTTTGCTCATTGCTTCATCTTTCACCTGACCAAGCTTAAACTCCGGGGGGCATGTGTTTCCATAATCTCTATTTGACTTCCCTCCTACATTATCTAGTATTTTTCTGCCCGAGTCTATAACACAAAATGACATAAAATTATATTAAAAATGTTATGCCAATACATATTCAGATGTTATGTACACTCAACAAAAATATAAA
>KN494115.1:18995-34662 GCA_000787155.1 Scartelaos histophorus | reverse complement strand
GTCTCCATTGGTAAGCTTTTTAAAAATTAATTGTCTCTGAAGCAAACTCGGGGCCCCTAAAGTGAAATTCTGCGAGGTACATCCACACTAAAGGTAAAAGTCATTATAGTTCACTTAATATAGACCCAGCTCCCTGCCCAACTTTGACAATAGATTAACGCCGATATTTTTTATATCGCCCGATAAATCTTGAAGCTAATGCTAACTGGAACTAAAATTAATACATCGTGTAAAAATACCACTGCAGTCAGCATTATTTTTCATACAAAAATAATGGACTGACTATTGGATTAGCGAGTGGAGATTTCAGTTAGCATTAGCTTCAAGACACAAATACTTAATACTCCAGTGAAGTGTTGACATCATAGTAAAGGTCATCACTTTTACTACGCTGCCGAATATTTAAACATTGATTTATTTTAGCGCGACTTCGCAAATTTCTTTTGAAGAATGAGTGGAGTGTCAGTGTAAGTGGGGTGAGAATGCTCAGAATGCATAAGGTAAGTGCGATAACTGCAAAGTGTTTAAAATGAACTAGATCTGTTTTTCTTATATTACTGTTTTAATGATATTACCCTGTTTTCAGAAAATGGTATAGTGTGTTTTTAAACTTCATACAGATAACAAGATTCCTTTAAATGAACCAATTATAAGAGTAAAAATCAGAACCTGTCTTCAACTGTGCAGAGTGGCAAATGGCAGAAGTAATATGTCAATAAATAGTGTCGGATTTGTCGACGTGCAAACAAATGGATCGGGCTCAAACCTCCAGGCAACAGTTTGTTTACTGAAGCTGTCCTTTGTGCATCAGTGTAAACATGATTTCTCCTCCAGTCACACTCCAGCTTTATTGGATCCTGTGTCTCCCCTCAAGGCTCAAAGGCACAAGACAATCTTAAAGTTGCTGTAGCTGATTTTTACTGGCTTAAAAACGGGAAAAACGGAACTAGTTGACTTTAAAGGCGCTTACTGAGGTTAGCTTTGCCTTTCTGGAGATCTGAGCAGTAACTTGGCCTGGAAGTGTCACATGATTGTCTTCGTGAACATGTAAAGCCAAACTGTCAAACATGGGGCAAGCAACTTTTCCATAGAGACAATAGGTAAAGGAACCCTCCACCTGAAAAGTTACACCTTTAACCTTTAAACGGTTTGCAGTGGTCCAGAGTTATTCCTTACTTACCTCAGGCATAGTTTATAGAGTTTATATAAAGCATAAATGGGGAGTGTTAAAAATGACTCTCACAGAATTAATTTGGACATTTTTCTCAGGGTTTATATGAGTCCAATCTGTTCTACAGTTAATTTACATTTTTAATTAATTTACATTTTTTGGAAATGTTAATTAAGTAACACTGGACCAGTTTAATCCTGAAATCAAGAGTTATTTTACTGTTTTGAGAGTAAACGGATAACACTGTGTAGAGTTATCCTGATTTAGCTAAACAACACACAGAAGTGTTTTATTTTTACACTTTATTTTAGTCAATTTAAAATGAAATTCTGTACAAACTGGTTCAAACTGTTTTTCTCTGGTGGGAGTTAGAAGTGGTGGGTGGGAGGTGCCAAATTAACACTAAGGGAAGTTGAAGTTACACTAGGGCTAAGTTCAACCATATCAACTGCAGCAAATAACCCCAATTATAACCCCTGTTTAACCTTCAAATAGTTAAAATAACACTTTTTGTATTAAAAACAACTCTAAAAAATGTTACCCTGAAATTTACCCTTAAGTTTTCGCTGTGTAAGAGAAGTTTCAGAGACTAGAATTTGCTGTCAACTAGCATGCTAACCCCATACTTCCATTTTGTCGAACAATAAAATGCTTTATAATAAGATGCAGTCTGTACAGCGGACTTATTTTGACCTCAAGAGCTGCTTATACAATATATTTGTACTATGGCAAGACACATTTTGATGGTTCCTCTCCGTCTTGTTTCTATGGATACGTCATTGCTTTGTATGGAATGCTCCACAATATGACAGTGAACAGCTCTAATTTACAGTTATTCAATTACAGATGGTTTTATTGCTCAATAATACATGATTAGAGCTTTGATACTGAAACATTCCAGGCAAAGCAATAACGGAGAAAACCATTTGGTGTACCCTCCACCAGAAAAGTTACACAATGTGAACTTAAACTTAAATTGCCGTGACTGATCCTGCAACATACTGTCTCGCTTAAGTCCACAAAAGGTATTAGACTTGTGAATGTCATTCCACGTACGTACGCTGTAGACTCTGAGCAGAAATAGAGGTGCTAATTAGAAGCAATGTCAGTTTTTGGGATGTTATTTTAAATGTACTTTAAATGACACAAAGCAAGAGTTTCAGCTAATTAAAGCTACACGGACTGAACGCAAAAGAAACAGACTAATAGAGGAAGATTTGACCAGGTCTAAAGCACTGTGAGGAATGCCACATTAAATATCAAACCTCAAAACTATTACTGCAAATAAAAACAGCAACATAAGCATTAAAAGGTACATGGTGTATTTCTTTTTTTTTGCTTACCTCAGTGGAAATGTTATTGGTTTCTCTGTAGTGTACGGCAATATACCTAGAGAAAAACATACATTTCTGCTGTGAGTAGCATCACCCCTCCACAGACCTGATTTGTAACTGCATCACTCTAGAAATAGGTATGTTATTTTATATATTTTACTTATTTTCTGCAATTTTATGATTTTTATGGTTTTGGTTTTATTTGATTTGACTGTTTTAGGACTGGTATGACCTAATTTTAGCAATTTACCTTTTTGTTGGCTTCATTTTACGATTTTTGTGCAGCACTTTGGAAATTGGTTTGTCTGAAAAATGTGTTGTACAAAAAAAGTGGATTTGATTGAATACTTTACTGTGAAATATTCCAAGCAAAGCATTAGTTTCTTCATAGACACAAGTAAAAGTTAGGCAACATAGGGCATTTAAGTAGGCATAAACTAATTGAAACCTGAGCTGAGAGGATTTGTCATGACAGTAAATAAAGTCTCTGCACAGGGATGTCCTGCTATGAGCCGTATGTCATGTACTGAACCCCCAGTGCCAGAGGAAGCTCACACCATTACTCTCATTAGTTAAATCATGACACTGTGCTTTTTGCATTAGCATTAGCCACCGCGCAGTCACAGAGGTCCTCCGGTAACAGACGAGCTTTAATTACCAAGTACGCCCCTCGGCTAGCTTAGCGGGAATGTACCACTCTGAGCTTTTTAAAACCATTTCTTATTAAAAGGCAACGCTGGTGAAGTCAGCTTGTATAATTTAAGTCTCCAGGTACTAAAACCATGGGTCTAAAATTAGATTAGAAAAGTCACGTTAGTAGCAAAAGCCACTAGAAAAGAAAATGTGAAATAGTTAGATTACAGTATTTTATTATCAGAAATACATTTGGCAAAACATTAGACATTATGACGCCATCTGCATCAAAAGTCCACTGCCAGTTCTCTGGACACATGCCCCAGGGGAGCGCAAATGTGGCACAGTTTTATTGGCCCTCAGACCTACAGCTGATATTAGCCAAATGTTCATATGCAGTACTTTTGACCAAAATGTAAGCAATTCTACCACCATAAGCTCAATAACAGCACAGTGCATTGTGATACAATAAAGTTCCAAGTTTTATTCACTATGCAGTGGCTTTGTCAAGTGGGGAAAAAGCACCCATGTGGATAATTAAAGATCATCTGTAACTGCTGCTGTGGTCGTCATTTAGTTCTTAAAATACATACATGTAAAATATATTAACCTGCTATACATGATCCTGATTTTTTTTTTTTCTCTATTTTGTTCGTCAAAAAACTCCTATTCATGACATACAGCCTGCCTCCAGATTCACTCCTGTAATCGTCACAATGACTTAGTCCACTTTAATACAGTTTAAAACTGTAGACAGGATGAACCTTTACCAGAGAAGACTCACTGTGCCTGTGTCTGCTGTACAGTTATAATCTATGACAACTGTGTTCATTTGGATTTGCAATATTGATCTAAGAGACTTAATAGAAGAAACAAGTCCTCTGACTTCTGTGTAATAAATGCAGTGGGAGAACAAAGTAAGTACAGAGCACTGGTGGTGAAAACTGGGATTTATCAGAAAAATGGCGACTAGAAATTAAGTGATTACAGAGAAGATCACAGAAACCTGCAAAAAAAGGAGGAGAAACAACTACAATTTGGTTAAAAGTTCTGAAAAGTCATTTTTGCTTAATAGATCTTACTGGTTTAATTATGTTGGCCACTGGTCTGTGACCTTTCACTTTGAATCTGCCGTCACCCTGACAAACAGGCCTACATAGCCTGACACTACATTCTATCTGCTCACTAATGTAAATGTACTTTAAAGGAAATATTTTTCCTGAATGGCTCAAATATCTGAAATATTCCTCACATTACTGCTAGCACTGGTGCTGGCATTTATATAATTGACACTGTAAGAAGAAGTGCAGCATTGAAAATGTTACTATGGCTTCATTTCAGTGATTTATGCATAAAATGTTGATTAATGGTTTGTGATTAGCATACAGGACAAATACAACTGAATGTAAACATGAATTTTAATGCAGAAATGCTGCTCTACAACAGTGGACTTCAGCACAGATATTTTCCAAATGTAAAATCATAGACCTGAAGAAGAGTAAAGTGGTCCAACGACCGACATCTGTGTAAACCGCCTATGTAAGACTGGTAATGGAGGCTGAGGGTTCTATGCCTCTGTGAAGCCTGCACCACCTTTTATATCTGAACATCAACAGAACAATCTGTTTCGTGGATAGGGACATTATGTCAATAGCACCTGCTAAGCCAAACAGTGAAGTGGGAGGAGCTTTGAGCTCCATTGTTGTTGTACTGCTCACAGATCAATGCCTCGTCAAGGCAATTAAGGCACCAAGCACCTCACTGAACATGATCAGTTAAACAGACTCTTTATGCAAAATTGACTTTTCAGAGCTTTTAAGCATGTTGTGTTCCCACGACATTTACTCAAGCACACTTCGGAGCGATCCCTGCATGTATGATGTGGTTCTTTGCTGTGATGACCTGCACATCGTTCCTTTTATTAAGTCATTTTAGATGAACATTGCGATTTAAATGAACTGAATGGCAGTATGTCTTCTTGAAACGTCAAATAAACATGATAAAGCTAATAAAAGTAGATATCACAGCATGTCCTCTTTCATGTCGTTCTATCTACAGATGCTTTCAAGTCTACACCATCCCTGTTTGCACAATTACAACTGATACCAGAAGCCACCAGAAGAGGTAAGACAGGCTTTTCTTTTCTCATTACACATCTAGTAATTATAGCCCCACATGTTGCAGTTTCCCGAGCGCGTGACTCATGCTTTTCTTTTGTGTCTCTGGGTCAAGCTGTGATAATTAAGACATGAACCTCCTCGCTTTGTGTGCATTGTTCATCTCCGTCCTCGAATGGACACTATGCTTAGGGAGTGGTTTCACAGCTAAATAAAGTCTGCTCGCTTTAATTAGCGTTTATAAATTACTGGTAATTTACCCAAGATAATTTCAGCAAGTTTTTCTTAGTTAAAATGCCTAAAAGGTTATAGTGTTGTTTCCTCATAAAAAAAGAATACCTTGAGTTTTGTTTTTTCATTCTACACACAAATCTTGCATATTTAGGCTGTGTACTTTTAGAAAACACTTGTGATGTCATGTGGTAATACAGGAAGTGTATTTTTAAACACCTGCACTAGAATTATTGGGATGATTTCAACCCTGGAATTGTCTATTTCTACCAAACTAAATGTAAAAGGTAGATGTTAAAGTGGAACAGAGCATTTTAAGCTTTGGAAACATAAACAGACAGATAATAAAAGGTTGTGTGGAACAAAATACAACTCCAGGTATGTTTTGATGAGGTAAAAACATTATAACAAAGACCTTTAAATATAAAACGTGACTTGTGTTTAACTTTGCTGGTTTTTTGAATGTCTGCTTAGGTTAATGGTTCAATTCCCAAACTCCAAGGAGCCTTTTTGAGTCGACGTTTCATGTTCTCCCATTGTCTGCATGGTTTCTTCATCTTCTATCTAATATATATAAGCCTATATATTATCCAAATCCTCTATTAAGGATCTGATGATGGATGAATCTCCCTGAACTTTGTGTTTCTTCTAATAAGACAAAGCTAAATTGTTTATTTACCTGACGTTTCAGCAGTACAACTTCCCTCTTCCTCAGGGGTGTACATGGGGTCCTCTAACTGAAGGGACTGCTCTGTCTGAAGCTCTGTTACTCACATTAGACTTTAATTAAGCTTTGTTTTAACACAGGCTCACCATTAAGAACTGATTTAGCTGAAACTACAATGGGAGAGCTGCTTTGTGCGGTTAAACAAGTCTCTCTAAAATAACATTACAGTCAGTCAAGGTAGCGAGCATTAGCCAGCTGGTTTTCAATTAGTCACGCTCACTTTCATTTATTTATTTTGTGTGTGTGTGTGTGTGTGTGAAAATCAACACACTTCAGACATGCTAAAAGCTTTTTTTTGTTCTTTAATGTGAGCGTGGTTACCGCTTAACATTTCGTATCCTCGCAGAAACCATTTTCCTACGTGGACGTCATATAAATCCACTTTGCTTTTTATCTTACCTGTCTAAATGAAGCTTTTAAATGTCCCGATGTGCTCTACGCTGACATTTCTGTCTCTCCCTCATCGTATTCATGTCCTCAAGGCCCGTTTTCCATCATGTACCTGAGTTATCTTCAAAATGACTGCAACGGTTTAGACAATACATCTCCAAGAGCAAATAACACTAGAGAAAGCCGGTGACAGAAGCCTGCACGGTACGTAACCTTGATAGAGTGAAAGAGCTCGTTTTCCTTTGGCTCATTGTACTATCTATTTGTATACAGGCCGTTCATCTACTCGTATTTTACTCAGTTCAGAAACGATTCACCTTACACAAGTTTGCGCTGTGTAACTTTTTCGTCGGAAGGTCCATCGCTCTTGTTTCTACGGAAATATCATTGTTCTGCTTGGAGTTTTCAACGGCTTTACCTCACCTCACCTTTATTCTATTACAGCTGGTTTTATTGCTCAAGATATTTAGAAAAACAGGCATTCTGAAGGCGAGTGGGGACGCCTCTCCACAGATCTGACCTGTACCTTGGCTTGGTTTGGTCTCCTACTTGTTTCCATGGAGAGGTTACTGCTTTACCTGGAATGTTACATGGTACGATACGGTTTCTGTTGCTCAAAAAGTAAATTAATTCCTTTTGCGAATAAGGGCGAGTTTCCACAGATCTGACTTATAATGTAGCGTAGTGCTGTAACTTAATCTCACTTGATAGATACAGTAGGTTTAGTCTATACTCTAGATCCTTTTAGACAAAGCAGTAACATTTCCGTACAGACAAGCAGTGCACCTTTGATTTTATGATGATTGTCTCTATAGTGATTTGAATGTCTTACTCAGTTTCTCACTTTGAATTACTTTGAGTACAACTTGTGCTTTACAAATAAACTTGGCTCTCTAATCTGTATTTCCCAAACACAGCTCTGCAGACAGTTTATAAGGAGCTTTCTCTCATCTCCATGCAACACTTCACTTCCACATCTTCTCCTTCTCCTCCTCCTCTTTGGCATCATATCTCCTTCGGGGTTCATCACTCTCCGCCTCGGTGTCTAAGCTCTGGATGATTTTTGTGTTTCTTGCATCCTATTTCTTCAAAATTCTCACCGTCAAGTGGTAGAAATAGAATCTATGATAAATAACACGTTTTTGTCTCTGTTTAGTCTGTCCAGAGTGTCAAGTCAAATAATTTCATCATCTTATAATCTTCCGAAGAGGTTCATACAAGTTTGAGTTATCTAACGATCTCTTCTGGTTATTCCAAGCCGTTTTCCGTTACGATCAAGACCAAGATTAAGCCCATAAGCCTACGTCACCCAGGCTCATGTGCGACAGTTGCCCATAAATATACAAATGCATGACACAAAACAATACATTACAACTTCTCAAAGCTAATCTGATGTGCAGTAGGTTCATTAGCAGAAAAAAAAAAACTTTTCCTGAGCAAAGATTGTATTAAAAGAACTTCTACAATTTTGATCTCATATGGGTTGTTTTTGTCATACACCCAGATGAGGGGGAAAGAAACAGTTTTCACTATGTATTATAACCGTACACTTTCTCAGGAAATATCTAAAAAGTTTATTCATAAAGGTTTAATGTAATCTTTTCAGGGACTAGACTCATCAACTTGCGATATTAGAACAAAACCTACATTTTAACTATATTTATTTTAGAATAGTCCCTATTCACGCTAACCAGACAACATTTGGAAAAATGCGGATGGCGACTTCTTTTAAGTTAGACAAATTATAATGCACAAATACAGAAATTAATAGGCAATTTATAAAAAGAAAAAAAAAAGAATACAGTGGCACTAGATGAAGAAAAATAGGCCATTTTCTCTGTTTTTGTCAGAGTTATTACCGCCAGCAGACTCCAAAAACAACAGCCTATTAACTATCCTTAGAGAGTTTATTTACCGGCTTTACTTCTTTCAGCTACCTCCTGTATCTTGCTCGAAAGTATCACCCACGCCGCAGAGCTTGGGGTTCCCTTTATCGCTCTCAAGTCCAAGAGTAGTCCTGGTTGACCTAGTGTTCCTTTATCGCTCTCAAGAGTAGTAGTAGTCCTAGTGTAGACCTGGTTTTGTCCTGGTTTAGTCCTGGTTCAGTTCTGATTTAGTCTTGGTTTAGTCCTGGTTCAGTTCTGATTTAGTCCTGGTTTAGTCTTTAGTCCTGTGGCAGTCTGAACCCCCCTTATTGTCTGACAACTTCTCCAGAACTGCACCTCAAGTGTGTCATAAGGTGTAGGCTCCCTCGTCTTGATCCACTCTCCCTGGATGTCGTTTTTGGATCCCGATGGTCTCGGATCCAGCGTTGGTGTTTGTCACTTTCGGCACAGATGAACCTGGCGTTGTTCCGGTCCATAATGTGGCTTTTGTCTCTTGAAATGTTCGGATATAGCTGATTTTAGATTTTCTAATTGTAAAACTGAAGACAGAATCAACCTTTACCAAAGAATGTATTTATTTTATCAGCCCACATCTGCATAGAAAGTGAATTATGACCTTATCATCAATTAACCTTGACATCTCTTATCACATTATTTAATAAGGATGAAGTCCTGCTTTTTCAGTTCTGATACTGGCTTATTTATATATATATGCATTTATTTCTTCTGAAATAAACTAAAATAAGTCAAAGTGTTATGTAGCTGTGATTTATCTCTCAAGTTACTACAAAATAAAAATTCAAACATGAGAATTTCTTTGCCAGCTACGACCATATACATTGATCTGTATTTGTTCAACCGCAGTATTGTCTGAACTGGTATTTATGAGATCACATACCTGTTATGTGACCTTATGCATTCGTATGTATTGTGTATTTTTCCTCATAGCTATATAATGTTACACGCTCGGAGATGTAATGCTACCATCACGCTAATGTCTTGGCAACAATGAGGAGGTGATATGAGGCGCAGATCCGCACATACCCACACATGCTCGTACATCCGCCCCCTTATAGAAGCATGTATCGAGAAACAGGTCGGCAACAGTACAAAGACTACTGTTCAAAGGGAAATTCAATAACGGAGTCTAACAGATTGCGGTGTATGTATACCTGAGGATTCCACTGCCTCACACTTTCACACTGTTGCATAACAAAACATAGGAAAATAATGTGAAAATAATTACAATTCAGAGTGCGCGCAACAAGGTAGTCTTAGTAGAAGGGTAAATACTCAAATAAAGTTGCTGTACCTGGTTTTTGTCCATGCTGTGACGGGAAATTAGTTTTGCCCTAGTACATTTATGTTGTAAAAACAGGGTAAAATGAGAGCGCTGTGTGCCGCTTGTATATAATTACAAAGAGTTTTATCGTCCAAGAACTTGGAAATGCACTGTTAGCATGCTAGTTGTTGGTGGATTTAATGTGAAAAGTGACTGTGGTAAATTATTAGGATGCCAGCAAACAGTTTAAAAGTTCTGTTTTCAGATTTCAGTTGAGTGGTTTTCCTGCTTTTTCTTTTTTGTCTTTTTAAGAATCGTTTATCGTTTCTCCTCCATATATTGCAAAAACTGCACTTTGTTTAAAACATAGATTTCATGGCTGCTTTTGTGGTTACCTGGATCACACACTGAGCAGTTTTTGAAACATTGTGTTTTATGAGCTTTTTAAGTGCAGAATGTGCTGTGATGCTGCAGGACACAGCAGAGACACTTTTGGATCTTCCTCTCCTCAAACTGGCCTGACAAAGATCTGCTGACCCTCCCTGACCAGTCCCTCTGTTAAACTGCACTGTGACTTTGACTGAGACACAAAGGACACTAAGAAGTGCAGTGTAAATGTTGGATTTGCTGTGGGGAATTAGCTTAGCGTCACCAAACTAAATCACTATTTAATATCACACAGCAAACAGGTTACAGATGGCTAATCACACCTGAAAGATTTGACCTGTGTTTATAAAAGTCCGTGTGTCTCGAAGCGAAGGCTAACCAAACTTCAGTTCATCTGAGGTTTCCATATGCAGAAAAGTTCAGTTTTAAATGTATTGGTTAATTTATTATTAACACCTACTTTTATGAGCACATTTCATTCAGTGAAGCAGTTACATCGTAGGCAAACAACAATATCGATTTGTTTCAGCATGACTCACTCTGCAAAAAGCAATATCTAAGTAAGTTAATGACTTAAATTAAGAACATTTTCCTTTATTTGATTCAAGTGGACAAGTAAAATGAAGTACCAATGCAATAAGTGTGTCTTTCTTAATTCAAGCAAGCACAGTAAGATTTTTTAAGCACTAAAAGTCATAATAAAAATTCAAGTTCAGATGGCTTTTTCCTGTGCAGCTTATTCCCCATAGAGAATGAACCAGATGGTAAGTGAGGATCTGTGGTTTGGAGATTAGCTGGGTGGTGTTTTGAAAAGTCTACTGCTAAATAACAAAAAAACACTGTTTGTGGCTGGAATAAATATACCGATTCCCTGAAGTTCATCCAATCTACCTTTAAAAGTGTATCCAATATTCTTGATCTTGACTTTTCCAATTTTTCAAAATCAAATTCCAACTCCCACTTTCATTTCTACCAGATAAACCAAAAAGCAATCGACGGATAGCCAAATCCTCCTTGGTGCAGGTAATAAAAACCTTGTCAACACTTCATTGTTAAATCACACAAGCAGAAGAAATAGTTGGACTCAAACTACAGTTCCTCAGCATCACGTTTGGCTGGGTGTCAGTTCAATTACTGCAGTCACCCATACGATGAAATACTGCTTAGAAAAGAGGAGTGGACCTGGGCAATTTATGGAAGCACAACTGCGGAACGCTTTATAGCTTTCCTCAAAAGCTGCAAGCCACAGAAAATATTAGTAGTTTAGACGGGCGATATAAAACTTAAAGGGCCAATATTATCCCATTTTCTGAACAATTTTATAATGTTGTTTCCTTATCACAAACATACCAGGAGTTGTGCTTTGTTTCATTCACATTCACACACAGTTTCATTGCAAATTTAGATGAGGAGTTCTTCTCTCAAACAGAAAATACATTTGGTTATACAGGAAGTGCTCCACCTACACCTTTACAAGAATCATTTGGATGATTTTAGCCTTGGAATTGCCAGTTTGTACTGAGACAAAGGTAAAAAGTAACTGAAAATTGCATATTCGACACGCCTCTATTGTTAGATGTGTCGATTTTTCTGACACTTTTTAGTATCACTATTCCGATATGACTTTTTGTTTTGTTTTGAGAGTTGCCACAATTTACCCAGGCGCGTCTCTCACTGTTCTTCAATGTACTTAATCTCAACAACTATCAAGTCACACACAAAACTGACACACACACACAGCAGCAAATTTCAGTATTTATACTACATGACATTTTCCTACTGTCTGATATCCTATGTGGCCAAATCAAACGTCCAAGCACCAAGTAGTGGGACGCTTGAAAAATAATGTTTATTCCGCTACTCCAACAATTAGACCTCACTGTCTGAATATCAGCATGTCGGAATAGCAGTATGTAACCACTGCTCCGTGACATCACAAGGTGGAACAGAGCATTTTGAGGTTTGGAAACGCAGACAGACTAATAATAAAGGATTACAGGATTTCATTACAAGTCTGTTTTTGTGTAGGTAACATTATAACTTGACTAAAAGTATCAGTTTTGCACAATATAGGATGTAGGATTGCATAGGGTGAGGGACTATGTTTCTCGGCAGGCCTTGGAACGCCTGGGGTCCCACTCCAGGAACTGGAGGAAGTGTCTGGGGTGAGGGAAGTCCGTGAGTTCCTGCTTAGAACCCACGACCCGGCCTGGATAAGCAGAAGAAAATGGATAGACAGATGAATGAAAACAGTTTACCCTCCATGTTTGTAAGTATAGAGCAGTGGTCGGGGATAGGGGGTAAGTGAAAACTAAATTTTCATATACAACTTTGAGTAAACTAGTGATGAACTAACAGCAGTATTACATGATTAAAAGCTCATAAAAGTCAATTACAGATATTATACCCCTTTTAAAAGCTACACTGTTTAACTTCCTGCTGGATTTCATAGAAACAGAAAGTTAAAACCATTCTCCATGCCCTGCTGTGTAATATTACAGCCAAAGCAACAACATTTCCATGGAAACGAGATGGAAAAGACCAAACAAGAGTAAGGTTTGTGGAGAGGAAAGCCCACTTCAGGACTAGGGCTTTAATGAAGGTGCACTCTATGATACATGTAGTTAATTGTTCGATCATATGAATGAAAAAGGGTTTAAACCATGTCTTGCTTTGCCACATTGCCATAAAAAGCATATCACCTCCTCACCTCTCGTCAGCGAACTCTGCAAACCGAGTTATCTGTTGCCTAGAGCTGGCTTACCTGTTGCTATTTCTGCACACGGCTCTAAAAACAGAAGAAGCTGATCCGTCTTCGCTGTTTGAGCTCGGTAACGGATGCACCAGTGGGAGTGGAGCGATTTCACTTCCATTGCAGTATATGCCTCTGGGTGCTGTTGGGCGATAATGGCTGACAGCTTTTTGCCGTGATGATGATGAGGCTGGGACAGAAGCCAAAAATTGTAATCAACTAGGAGTAATGTTACTTTACACTAAAATTAGTCAAGCTGGAGTCATCTAAGAAATCAAAGAGGAGTTAAAAGGTAAAAGGAAAAACTACTATTCAAGTAAAAGCAACTTAAAGAGTGTCAGGACGTAACATCTGATTTATAATTTGAAGTTACGTCATATGAAAGCAATGAAAGCAAAAAAAATGCACAGAAAAAAAGAGAAAATCATATCTGGAACAAATCATATTGTCAACATAAAGCTTTTAGACTTACCAAACCCAAACTTTTGCTCAAGAGTATTGTTACTTTAATCACAAATATTACCGAAGTACTCTCAAAAGTACTGTTTCTGTAAAGCAAACCTATGAGGCAAAATCGACTTTTTAAGAGGTTTTTATCATTTTATACTATTTTCTTTCACTATTTACCCTCTTAAAGTAGTTTTTTGCTTAATTTCAAGACGCCACATTGCAGATCCACTTCTGTTACCTGCTTGTTTCTATGGCTATGTCACTTCTGGGCTTGTAATGTTCCACAGTATGGCATTAAACAACTCTATCTTACGTTTATTCAATTAAAGATGTTTTTGTAACTCTAAAATACTTGGAAAAACAGGCAGATCTGGCCTGTAACTTTATCCAGTTTGGTTTCCGTGAAGGTACAAAAGCCGGGTTTAATGCCATACTGTGAAACATTCCCGACAAAGTAAACCAAATGTCTCCATGAAGAAAAGCATTGGACAGATCCTCCACCAGAAAAGTTACGCAATATTGCAATTTGAAGACAATACGCAGACACATGCGCGATACGTTTTCTTTATAGTAAATGTGAGTGAGTAGTGGCCACCTATAACCATGGTGATGTTGTCTGGTTCTGCTCCATTAGTCTAATTCTGTTAACACTGTTCCAATTGTCCAGACGAAAGGGCACGACGCTTAAGACGCTCCCGAACTGCTCGTGGATTCTGCCGCCGACATCATTAGAATAATGACAGGACAGAATATGGACACGCATTTATTAAGCACGTTTGACATTCAGTGTTTGTCGCCACAAGTTAAAATATTCCATCATGGTCTCCCCGCGATGGGAATAAAATACAAAAAGCGATGTAATTAAACGGATAGTACCTGATTGAGAGTGTTTTTAAAAGCGTGAAAAACAGACAATTTACAGCATGTCTCATTTTGTCAGTGCATTCCCAGCATCCTGATTTACTCACTAAAATTAGTTTATAAGAGCTCTGAGAGGCCAGAGTGGAGTTTAGTATGTCACTCATTGTTAACAGCAACTGGCATGGTAGCAATGTACCAGCCTTACTTCCTGGTTTGTGGATGGTACAATTCTTTATAAATAGATGCAGTCAAAACACTGAATTGCTGACAGCATATCTGTACTGGCAAAGGACAATTTGACCATATTATTTGAAAAAGAAAATGCATAATGCTTTAACTATGTTCAGAATAAGAAAAAAAAAGGAAAAATGGCTGCTCTTGTAGATAGAAAGAAAGAAAGAAATTACAATCACAACTGAACCTGTATTGCCAGTGCCTGAAGCTGAATATAAATACACATACAAGTTGTTTTCATTCTCAGCCTCATGTAAAGCTCAGAACTTCCAGGATTCCCTCCCTGAGCAGCAGAGGCTGCACTAGGTAAGGTCCACTTTACTGTCCCCATAGGGAAATGTGTCCTCTGCAGTTGGTCCGTCCTTCATTGCCTCCTTTTTAAACCATAAACAAGGTGTTAAAGTCCACATGAAGTAGAGTCACAAATCTGTAGCTTCACCTTGATCCATGCGCCGTGTGGATGTAAACAGATACATGAGAGGATCTACTCTCACCTTTGTACTTTCCTCAGACTGGATTAACACTGCGGTTTTGTGGACTGGATGTTGTTATTAGCAGAGGACAATTTTATGGATAATGTGGATGAGATGCAGCGCCTTTACCACTTTACAAGAGCTGAGGAATAAAGTCTCTTTCGCTATATCCGGAGTTCGTAACTTGCGTCCCCTGACGCTCTGTTTTATCAGCTGTTGTAGCTTTGCTGATTTTTGGTTTGGGTTTTACAATCTGACAAAGGCACCACACACGAGGAACAGCGGCTTCAAAATCGCACACAAAGACAAAAAGTCGGGTTATGCCTTCCCGAACTCAAGGAGAAGAAATGGCAGCCAATATCAGGCAAACTCTCGTGCAGTGTGTGGTGGCCGTCAGAGGATTTAACCCAGTGTATATGTTTTGGGTTTGTGGGAGAAACCTGGAGGAGTTGCCACCTTGCCACAGTCATTCATGATTCATGCAGATGATGAGGTTTAGGTAGAGACCATTAACATCAGAGAGGCCCTCTAAGTTTAAACCAACAGGATTTCAGCACTGAAACAGTTTTCTCATTCTGCATTCTGCTCATTCTGCTTTCTGTCTGAATAATCGTCCTGAGAATCAAAACACCAAATTATGACTAATACAACTTTGCCATTATATTCACTGCTTTGTAAGTGAGGATAAATCTGCTTTTCATTTGCTTTTCATCGGTAAAAGCTAAAGTTGATATTATTA
>KN494115.1:0-13058 GCA_000787155.1 Scartelaos histophorus | reverse complement strand
TAGAAATGAGATTGGCCCTAATTCAGGCTGGGAGGTGTGGGGCTTAAAATGGAGAAAAGTGCAATGGAAAGTGTAACCTCTATAACTGCAAATGATAAAACTTGATTAAAAATGTTATCACAAAAAATAACACAATCAGTTAAAGGGGTGTCCCGATAGCGGTAGAAGTTAGAAATGAGATTGGCCCTAATTCAGGCTGGGAGGTGTGGGGCTTCAAATGGAAAAAAAGTGCAATGGAAACTGTAACCTGTAAATGATAAAACGTGATTAAAAATGTTATCACAAAAAATAACACAATAATTCCTTCTGTGAATGGGGTGACTCTTCACATATTTGAATTGTAATGTAATGTGCTGCAATCTACTTGTCTCCTTTGCGATAGGCAGATTTAATCTATACAGAGGAAAATGGTACCAGGGGTTTCCAACCTTTTTCTGCCGGTGAGCACCTTTACTAAAAGAAAATGCCAAAATGCGACGAGCTTTAGCGATACCTATAAAACATGAAGCTTTATCCATTTATTATAGCATAATTTATTCATCAAACGATTTATAATGGCAGTTCATCAAATTTGAGTCATTCAGCACAAAACTGGTATCTCCATGGAGGCAAACAGAAACAGGTGGTGGATGCTCAACTAGAAAAGTTTCACAGCAATAATAATAAATCTTTATTTATAAAACACTTTTAAAAACAAGGTTTACAAAGTGCTGTACAAGCCGCAATGAACAATACAAAAAGCAAAAAGAAACGGCATACAGACGGCACACCAAATCAGTTAATTTAAAATGAATAAACAGGAACAGCCACAGGGACCTGCCTGAGGATCTAAGGTTGTGGGAGGCTCATACGGGGTTAGAAGTTCTGAAATATAACTTGGTGCCAGACCTTTCCAGAGCTTTAATTATATAATATAGGTAGGTTTGACTTTCTGAAACGAGTGACAACAAGTCTGAACGTTTTCATGATATTTGGTGCCAGACCTTTCCAGAGCTTTAATTATATAATATAGGTAGGTTTGACTTTCTGAAACGAGTGACAAAAAATCTGAACGTTTTCATGATATTCTAATTGTTCGACGTCCAACAGGTCATCGCCAACAAACCCAAACCTACAAAAATGGTAAATCGTTTGTGCTGTAAAAAGTTTAGTTTGTGTTGCTTTAGTTTTGGAGATATTAATGATTCTAATGAGGTCAAACTGGGCTCAGCCAGCGGCCCAAAATGGCCCAAAATGGTGTTGCAAAAAGTTTTCTTTGCGCTATTATGGTTCATAAGATATTAGTAGTTTTATTTCAGCCAACAGGGACCTGCCTGAGGATCTAAAGCTGTAGGAGGAAGGGCTTGTACAGGGTTAAAAGTTCTGAAATATAACTTGGTGCTAGACCTAAATGAGCTTTAAAAGTGATCAGTAAAATCTTAAAATCAACTTTAGTTTAGCAGCTCTTTAAACCACAGCTACAGCTCAGTTTTAGCTCCAGTGAGCTGCTTCTGAACCAGCTGGAGGATGGAGATGGATTTGGTATCGAGGCTGGAGAGGAGTTGAGTTGCGCTCATCTAGACGAGAGAAGATGAGTTTTTCGAGATCGGGGCGAGTGAGGATAGATTTGATTTTGCTAATTGTGCGGAGCTGGAGAAAACAGGCCTGGGCGACTTTTTCGATATGAAGGTCGAAGCTGAGGCGGCGCATCTTTAGCGACTGAGAAGAAAGACGCGCTGTGATTGGCTGAGGCGAACATCAGTTTCACGTCACTCACCGACTAAAAATACACGAGACAGAACTGTTGAATGGAAGACCTAATTGGGATGAGCGGCCCCTATGATTTACCTTATTACCGTCTGCAATGAGTCACGCAGCAGACGCGCTACACAACAGCTCACTTTCACCTCTCGAAATAACAACAATAAAAGCACAGCGCGCCTCGGCCCACTGCGTTTAACAAGTTTAGAACGCGCCGAAACAGAAGCCCGGTCTGGGGAATTCCACTTTTAACTCGGTGTCTGAACTCGCCGCCTCCTCGCCGATAAAGGGCGCCCACGCACACGCTAACGTCTTTTCAAGTGAGCGCCCTTTGATTCGCTCCCTTCGCCACCTACACAACACGTACTCCGCCGCAGCCCTGTTTGTAAAAAGGGCCGGAGAATAGTCTTCGGGGGGTTTGGCGGAGGATTCTTTACGAGGTTGGCGCGAATACGAATCATTAGGTGTTGGCACGGATAAAAGAGTGGATTTGAAAATGAGCGTCCGGTTATGTAATTGTATCTCATTAGAAGATTGTAATTGAGAGACTTTGCGTAATGTGGGGAGCTGCTAACTGTCCGTGGGCGTGGACTCGGTGGTTTTATCGATTCAGTATCGGCGGTAGAGCGTAACAAAGTAAAAGTAATGAAGTACTTTCATTAAGTGCACATTTTAGTTATCTGTACTAACAGTGCGGTGCAGGACACATTCTGAAAGCTCATTGGGTGGGAGTGAGACTGAACATTAGGGGAGTGGGCGGGTGGGATGATAAACTGCAATCCTGCAAACTAAATATGAATATAAAGTAAAATATACAAATGTTTGCATATCATACATAATTTGTGCTGGATATTTTATTTGGCATTAATAAAACAGTTTAAGGTTAGGATGTGGTCTAATCTCGTGCACATTTTAGACATTTAGTTCCTTTCCTCTTCTCTGTGTTCGAGCTCTGAAGACATGGCAGAAGAACAGAGCAGCTCTAGTGAATCTCACAGAGCTTCGGAAGCACTTTATCTTTTTTTTTCCAAGCCTATGAAAAGACCTTCAGAAGAAAGAAAGTGGGATTTGCAGGCAGGAGAGGGACAAAGTATGTCAGATGTGGCCGGGAGCGGGACTGAAAACTCCGTCCCGTGCAGACCTCGAATCTGAACTTTCTGCTCCGCAACATTTTTGAACTGGACTGAGAAGGAAAAGCTTTTTGTAGTTTGTCGTTTGAGCAATGAAAAGTAAACAAATAAAGACAGCTAGGAAAATGTTTACTTCAGCTTCTGTTGAACAAAACACAATTCTTTATCAAAATCAATACATTTCAAGCTTTACAAGTCTAAATCTGTGAGGAATACTTTTTTTAACACATTTTACACATTTCACAGTCCAGAAAAAAATTCAGGCAAGATTGAATTTTCAAGTGCAGGTGGATTTATTGTGACAGTGTGTCCAAAGTGCCGAAAACCCAAAAATATCTACAGGGAGCAAAATGTCCAATAAGTATTTACAGCAAAAGAAATGGGTAGAGTTCCATTTTAAGCCAGGTCCCCTTTAAATTCAGCTTCATACAGCACACCGGGGTCACCTGCTCTGTAACTAGGACAGACCGACTACAACATATGGAAAATGTACAAACAAACTATTTCATAATAAATCTACATGGCAAACAGTAATAATGTACATTACATTACAAAAATAAGGGCTTAATAATGTGTAAAAATCTGGTTACATAACGTGCATTACATTAGCGCCTGTTTCATCTACCAGTTTGGCAGAGACGCAGCGTCACAGGAGACACGGCGTCAGAACAGGTAAGAGCTGCATGTGTGGAGGAAAGTTTTCTGACGCACTCCAGTGTGCAGCCTCTGGCCAATTATTAGAGAGAGAGAGGTGAGGGGGGGGGAGGTGTTTATGGAGCATACGTTGCAGATGGAACTGTCAAGCCCCAGGGCCTCAAAATGGCCGCCCATTCAAGTCATTGGGCCGAGCTCAATGGCGCATGACCCCAGATTAGCCGAGCCTGGCTAGGTACTTCCGGCGGCCGTGGGCCGACCGAGCATGTGCAGTAGTGTTGTTTCTCCCATGGGTGCACTCGAATGTATGCGCACACTTTGACCAATCAGAGCTACAGCAGAGCCGGAGCTCACGATTAAAAAGCGTTTGTTTTTTTTTTTAAAACAACTGAAGGATTTTGAGCTGAGAAAAAGGTTATGTTCTAAAAATAGGTCAAAATCGCCACAAAATCCAACATATTTGTAAGTTGTAGGTCCTATCAGCCGAACACGAGCAGTTTGTGATTACATTGCCTCTATGAGAAAAATCCTCTCTTGATCCATGGGATTTTTTTTACTGTAGAACCAGTGACTGTCACTACATCAGCTGCAGTAGCTACAAGTCGCAACACCCTGTTCAAAAAAAAAAAGAAAACGGGAGTGAACTTGTGGTTACGGGATGAACCCACGTCTGTTTGGGACACAGACAGTCAAGGCCGTGGGTACAAACGCCGCATAGAACCACACAGGGACTGACTCTGTCACAGGGCAGTTTAAAACTTTTACTCAAATAGATTCTTTCATATGATACTTTTAATAAAGTATTTTTTTTGCTTTTGTGGAGAATTCCTACATAAAATAGGCAAAGGCACAGACGAAAGATTCAATTTGAGATTTAGCAGTTCTGTAACTTTAGATGATAGTAAGTCTGACTTTATGTACCTTTTAGGTATTTGTACTTTACTTAAAGATGTGTAACTTTTCCTTATGTGTTTCATGAAGATATTTTAGCTTTACCTAGAATGTTCCAGAGTATGGCATTAAAGTCAGTTATATCTTGATTTAGTTACAGGTGTTTTGAGTGCTCAGAAATACTTTGAAAAGCATGTGTTTGTGTATTTGTACTGTGAGTGGGCTCTTTCTCCACAGATCTGAAGTGTAACTTGGCACCTGGTGGTGCCACATATTTGTAGGTAATGCCATACTGTGGAACATCTTCATGAAGACAAGCAGAAGACTCTCCACCAGAAAACTCGCACCTTTAAGTACATTTCACAGTGAATACTTTCTACTTTTACTTCACTACATCTGAGAGCAGGTATCTGAACTTTATACTGCACTACGTTTTTGAACAGGACTGAAAATTAAGAGCATTTTTATTAAAGTTTGCTGAAAAGGCTCAGGGAGTTATTTGGTTGAAGCAAACAAAAATATTTAACTAAAAACAGCGAGGAAAAAATTGTACTGCGCTTGTTTTTATTCAACACAATTACAAAAAAAAAAAAATCCTTGAGCAGGGTCAAATCTCCACAAGTCTGACCTGGAACTTGGTTTGGTCTCAGTGATGATATAAAGCTTTAATGCCACACCTACAATTATTAGACACTGGCGCAGATAAACTGGATATGAAAAACCCTGTAGTAATTGAGGAACCTTGTGTAACATGGAAAGCTGCTCACAGTGCGTGGGCGTGTACTCGCCGTGGTTTCATATATTCTCCATCTATTTGTGGATTCTAATTTATTTCACGTCAAAGGGAGGACTGAACCGGAGCTGCAAATGCCATTAACTTGCGCTGTATGTATTAAATGAGTGTGAAATGAACTAATTACTTCGCATTGATGTCTGGCCAATGGGTAGTCACAGTGGTGGTCGCGAGAGTAAAAGATTATCCAGGAAAGTAACTTTAATGAGCCTTAAGGAACCATAGGCGTGAAATGCAGGTGAGTGAGTTAATGACGAGGAAAATGGCCTAAAATTCAGTTTATCCATGAAGGACACACCTAAATACTGAAACAAAACAGCTCTTTGCGGTGTCGTCTCATAATCAATCTGTAGTTGATTATTACAGCGTGTGGGCCAAATTTCAAAATGTAAAAGCTTTAAATCACGCAAAATTGACTTTAAACGATGTTATAACGTTGTTTCCTCCTCAAAAAACATACTTAGAGTTGTGTTTTGTTTCATTTACACATGTTTTCAAGGTAAGATCTGCCTCGATACTCAATTCGAGGGCTGAAATATCCAAATAATTCTTGTGAAATAAGTGTAAAAACGCACTGGAGCACTTCCTGTATATGTAAGTAGAACACAGAAAGGAATTAGGCTTAAATGTGCAGGAATTGTGCGTTAAATATGTATAAATGCAACAAAAGATCAGCATATAGGCCCTTTAAATGAGTTTGAAATAATAAATGACTTTGTGTTACTGTTAAAATACCATAAGAACACAACACAACAGGTGATTATTACAAAACACGCGGCGAGTTTGAAAATGTATTTCCGTTTGAAGTCTTTTGATTCCAGATGAGGCGCAGTGAATCATGAATCATGTTTTTTTGAGAGGACAGAGCTGCTCTTTGTCATTCTTGTCAACCATCACCAACCACGACTCCAGTGTTCAGTGGGTACATGTGGCACTAGTCATAAATCAGCATGAAAAACTTCATCAGTCCAAGTTAAATGAGGTGTTACGAAGAGTTATTGTATAAAAAATGTGAACTTAGTGTGCAGAAGGTAGAAAACGACTGTACTTCAGTGTAAAGTGTCTGTACGTACATTTTAATAGATACATTTTCTTTTACTTCACTACATTTGAGATCAGTATCTGTACTTTCTCCTCCATCGGACTTTTGAACAGGGCTGAAAAGTAAAAGTATTTTTCTTATTGTCTGAAAATGCTGAGGGTTTATTTTTAACACATCTGTAATTTGAACAAACAAAATTTCAACAAAATTCAGCACAAATTGTTAGAAAAATTGATCCTTGTAACAAAAACATTGTAAATTCCAGAACGGAGCAGCTGGAGGCAAAAGTGAAGTGGAACAAAACGTGATTTCAATGGGAAAACTGAGATTAATTTCAGAATATCACAAACTATTAAAAATCAAGGACAGTTTGGAAAATGAAAACCACTTAGATCCATGTGAATGAGCCAGAGGCCAGTTTAAAAACACTTACAAGAGTTTATGATCCACTCTAAGCATTTTTACACAGGCAAAATCCACATTTTGAGGTTTTACTAGGCAAATTCTCACAGAAATGTTGTTTTTTCATTTTATCTTCAGATATATTACACATTTCATCATAAATTATACTTTTTGTGAAGCCCAAATATTATTTTACTGTTAGAAAATTGTGTTTTTTTACATCCTTCTTAACAGAGAAGCAAAGAAATTAAGATTTGTACCTTTGGAAATTCAAAATTGTTGCTTATTTTGTGTTATAACGTCATAAAACCATTAGCATTTAGATCAGCTCATCACTTAATCATTGTAAAATATGATGTTAGCTTAATTTTGCCTCCACTTTCCTCCTTTCCAGAATTTTAACTATTCTAGACTTGAAAGGGTCGACATTTTACTATTCTAATGACATAAGACTTAAAAGGGTCGACACTTCAGAAGCTTTACTAGACCTCAGAATATGCATGAAATATTTAACTTTAACTCCTGAAATACATGTTTAAATTGATACTTTAATTAATATTTTGACTTCAGTAGATTTTTTGATGTGATACTAATTATTAGAGTTATTAGCTTTGGTATCTGTGTTTTTACTTAAGTAACAGAATGCAGTACAAGTCCACAGTGCAGTGACAACAAAGTGCAGAGGTGATTTGTTGAGAGGCAAACTGAAGCGAAGTGAAGTGGGACATGTGTAGGGCTCATGATTTAAGTCCCACACATTGTACAACTGAGACAGATCCTTTTGAAAGTGTCAAAAGGAAAAGGGAGAACGTTCAAGCGGTTACTTCAGTCTCATTCAAGGTGAGAACTCCGTCTTTTGTTACAGCTGAGAAAGGCACAGATATCTTTCCCTTTACAGATTTACAAAGCACTTCCATCTGGACACGTTTCACAGACAAAATATATGAAATTTCACTTTTAACTCCCGTCCGAACCACAGTACGTCCTCGTGATCGATCGTTCACTCAAACACAACAGCTGCAGCAGGACAAGATGGATGCTCCAGAGTGTATGAACTTGAAAATGGACATTTCTCTGATCGTTCAAGGTAAAAGTGTCAGGCTGCCATTGTCTGGAAGGTGTCAGGAGGTAAGAAGGACGAGAAGAAATTAAATCTTTGGGCCAATAGAGTGAAACTTCTCTGTGAGTGTGAACTAGAGCCATGTACCTAAGACCAGCAGCACGGTCCCAGGCATTGTACTGTGTTGTTGCAATCTTCAACCGGAAACCAGTGGAGCAGTTTCTAACATTATGTTTTAGATTAATATTGTGGTTTAAAATATTACAGCAGTCATTAAAATATCTAGCAAAAATTTTTTTAGGAAAACATTGCTTATTTCAAGATATTACATCTTCTTATTTTGTTGCTAAAAAAGTTATATTTTTTCTTATAACAAGTTGCAAATATATTTATGAATTATCTTCAGTTTTAGACCAAGAAATATTTTCTTAACTTCTTAACTGAAATTTGAAAATAATGGTGCTTAGATTTTACAGTATATGAGCAAGTTTTGCTTATATCTAGGCTAAATTTAGAAAATGTTGCCTATTTTGAGCTACTTTTTTTTTTTTTTAATAAGTTGTTTTCTTAAATTTGACCATATATTGAGAACATTTTCTTAAAGCTTACATGCAACTTGCTTAAATTAAGAATTTACTACTTGCTTTTTGAAAAATTGAATTTACTTATGTTTTTGCACAAATTTTGTTCTTAAAACAATTAGGAAAACAAATCTTAAATAACATTTTCTAGGCAAGAAAAATATTTTACTACTACTCCTTTTTTTGCTACTTTTTTTTCTCTTGTTTCTAGTCAGGCACATTTTGCAGCGTATTCAGCTATTTTCTGATCTATGTTAGAATGCCCTTTCTTCATCAGTAACACAATGGAATAGTGTTTCGTTTCATTCACACATGTGTAACACAAATCTGCATCTTTAGGTTTTTATCTCAAACTGAACCTTGTGATTAACCACATGACCTTGTGATGTCATGTGGTTAATACAGGAAGTGCTCTACCATTTTTAAACTCCACACACCCGCACTAGATCATTTGGATCATTTCAGCCCTGGAAATGCCAATATCTACCAAACTTAAGGTGAGATGTAGCTGTTAACTTAAAAACCACCACTGCATGACATCACAAGGTGGAACGCAGCATTTTGAGCTTTGACTAATCATAAAGGTTTACTCCAACAAATCAAAAATGAAACAAAACACAACTCCAGCTACAGTGTGTTTTTGATGAGGTTCTAACATGATCTAAACTCCACAAGAAACAATTTTGCATTTTTTTTTCTTTAAGCATGCACCATATTACAAACATTGATTTTTTTTCTTTTTACAACCATTTTCATATAGAGAACAACTGCAGCAGACCCATAATTACCAGTACACACGATTTAACAGTGTGACATTTCTAAAGACACGTCTCTTCCTTGTAATCATGCGAGGCTTCCATTATTCATATGTATAATCACCACAGCTGTTTAACCACATAAGAGACGTTTCATTATGGACCAAATGTTGCGTTTCAGACCACGCCATCGCACTGACATTTCACAGCTCTCCGCCGCATATCCTCCTCTACACTGACATTTCTAACGTATAGATCCGCAGTTGCCTTCAGAGACCCGCGCTATTGTTGTATCTGTGCCTAAAAGGGCTCCTGGAAAGGCCTATTCACAAACCAGGCTGGGATTTCAATAATGTTAGTGGCAATTACGGCCTGGCTCGCTGCCTGTATTTGATTAAAGGCTTAGTTATTGTTCCATTGTGTTATCTGGTGGATGTGGAAATGAGACGCACTGGACCCTCATCAGGAATAGACACGTAAACAGGGAGATGACAATGCAACAGGCTGGTTTGGGTTTGATTCACAATTTCAGGTTTCAATACTGATGTTATTTCAAAAGCAACTGAAACCACAAAGGATGTATTTAATCATTAATTAAAAACCAAAGCTGAAAAACAATGATTATATTGTGTGTGTACTAGCAAATTAATAAACATGGGCATGGCAAATATTTTCCAATTTCACGCAAATAGCACATTGTATGTTTTATTATTGTGAAATTGTCCAGATAAGTACTACTACTACAGTACAATAGCTCTTATTTGATTTTACTGGTTTATTGTTTTAGGACTAATATGTTTTAATCTGTGTTTAATGAGTATTTATTTTATTATTATATTATCATTGTTGCTTTTAGTCTGTATTTGTGCAGCACTTTGGAAACTGTTGTTTATGAAATGTGCTATAGAAATAAAGTGGATTGGATTGGATTGAATAGCTAAGGAGCTAGGTATGGACATTTGATGCTACAGGCTTTTTACACCATAAGTGGCACCTTACAGAAGAAAAAGTTTTAGGGAATGAACACGAAGGACTGTTATATTTTGTGAAATTATTGTTTTTTACCCCAAATCCAAGAGGGTCGCTAAGGAAGTAGCTATGTTTTTTACATTGAAGACATGTCTTTAGAAATTCCTCTGGCAGACCTTCCAGAGGAAATACTCTGACAATTTGAGAAACAGAGGAAACACTTGGAGGGAATGAACTATAGACTCTATTATGCAAAGGCACAAACCAGAAAAACATTTGGAAAGAAGCAATTACGACTTCTGGTGGGTAGTAAGTCTGAGAAATCTTTGAAAAATGAGAAAATGTCCCAGTTTTCTTCATCTACATGTCATTTTAGCGTTTTGTTATCTTCATCCATAAATATCACAGTTGTAGCTGAGCCCAGTGTCTAACTAGTATCTACACCGGAAGTTGTAATGGCTTTTTTCCAAACATCTTCCCGGTTTGTGGCATGAATAGAGCCCATTTCATCGCCAACTGACCGGAGAACGAACAAAGACTCTCCTGTTGCGTCCACCTGGCTCCTCCTGGACACTGCTGTGATGCCGCTGGACTGATTTGGACGAACACATTTTTTTTTTCCTTTTCTTTGGGATCTGCTGACCCTTGCTGACCTCCTGTTAAACTGCACTCAGACCTTTGACAGTGACACAAAGGCCACTGAAACGCACAGTGTAAAGTGGCAGCAGCAAAACCTGGATTTCCCTGCAGATCAATAAAGCATCTCTAATACAATTTTCAGTTGGATGATCAGATTTCTGTGAATTTTGTGTCTTTTACTAATCTGTATGCATTGTTATCTGTTATTTCTAGCGAGCTCTGGCTGTTTATGTAAATGTGATTTCTATACATTTGCTGTCAAAGTGTTATAGGCTACATTTCGACCTGGCTTTGACGGCAATTCTTGTGTAGATTTTTCATGCGTTTTCAGTTTCAGAAATGGTCTCCTGGGCCAAAGAAAAGAATCATGTTTATTTAATGTTTATGTCATTTACACTTCACAGAACAGTTGAATGCATTTGTCATCACTCTGCAGGTGGAATATAAGCAGCTCATAGTGTCTGGCCACTACATCTATAAATGACACTTCTATATGATATGAAATGCAAGATTTTTATTATTTTTTTTTTTTTCAGTTAAAGCCGCAGTATGTAACTTTTTGACTAAATTAAATGAATAAAATACATTAAATTAAACCTTTTTGCATTGAAAAACCTGACAAACCTGACTAGTATTTGGCTGCTTGTTTCCATGGTAACGTTGTTCCTTATAAGAATGTTCTGAAATATGGATTTAACTTTATATTCCAATGAAATTCTGCAGGTCATATTCCAGAAGGTTCTTAAAATTCCCTACTGTCTCATTAATCGTTTTTGTATGATTCAATTTTGTTCGCCCGCCAACCAGACTAAAGTTGGTTTGAACCTCACTTCCTGACTACCCTTGTATCTATAGGCAAGGCAACATACACCACCAGTCAAAAGTTTGGACACACCTTCTCATACAGTGTTTTTTGTTATTTGTGTACTACTTTAAACATTTTATATACATACAAAAGACATCCAATATATGAATCAAGATATTTGGAATTCTGTTGTAAAGAAAAAAGTGAAATAACAACGTGAACCAAGACTGAACTCAAAGGGTGGTTTTTTTCTCAAAGTTTTTAGTTATTTTGAAATAATTTTACATTGGCTGCTCCATATTTGTCCATTCATAGATGTGTTGGTTTCAGTTTACTACAAAGTCAATGATAAAAAAAGAAGAAAATAGATGTAAAAGTGTGTCCAAACTTTTGACTGATGGTGTATTTTTTATTTTTTTTATCATAGTAAAATGTTGTCAATTTTCTCTGTAGTATTGTTATTGCTTTGTCTGGAATGTTTCACAGTATGGCATTAAACCTGTTTCAAGTTACAGGTCAGATCTGTGGAAAGGCGACCCCCACTCAAAGTCAGAATTCTTGTTTTTTTATGTATTTTGAGCTATAAAAACACCTGTAATTGAATAAATGTAAAGAAGAACTGTTAAATATCATACTGTGAAACATTGCAGGCAGAGCAATATCATATCCATCCCCCGACACACCTGAAAAGTTACACAATGCCCCTTTAATCCCATTATCAATCAATCACAATGCTTTTCACATCAACCCCAACACTATACCCTGCGCACTCTGTAATTCGACGAGGTAACAGTCCAAACGATCGTATGTCTGGCCTTTTACAGACGGGTTTCTGCGTGCATAATGAAACACTAGAGCACGGGCGCAGGATATTGGAAGGAAAATGGCTCACAAATATCCATGAAAGAGCAGAATATATTAGGCGCACACAAAGACACGGGCACGCAGACAGCAGCCTAGTCCAATAAATCCGCCTTTGTTTTGTTTCTTTTAAGTAATTCACACTCTCACCCAGCGCTTCTCAAAATACATTTATTTTCATTGTGTAAATGGTCACGACTTGGAGAGCAGGGGCGGTTCTAGCTATAGGCAGAGTGTATGCATGTGCTGGGGGGCAAAAACACTAGGGGGGCCGAGGTATGTCTGTCTTAAATAGGTAATATTAGACTAAATTGACTCTATTGAGCTTTAGGCCATGTTAGAATGTCGGAGTTGTGTTTTGTTTCATTCGCACATGTTTGAGTAACACTTTATTATTATTCTGTCTGCATTTCCAAACTTCAGAATGCTCTATTTCACCTTGTGATGTCATGAAGTGGCAATTTTTAAGTTATAGCTACCGTTTATCTTTTGTTTAGTAAAGATAGGCAGTTCCAGGGTTGAAATCATAAAAACTATTCTAGTGTAGGTGTATGGAGTTTAGAAATATAGTGTAGATTACCACTTCATGACATCACAAGGAGGGACGGGACGGCGAATGACGAGCGCATATGACCTCGTCATGACCCAATGACCCCACGGTGACGAGGGGAAGACCGAGAGCTTTCAAAAAACGTTTTATATGCATATTAAATATGCTGTTCTAAAGTCGACGGAT
>KN494114.1:0-13636 GCA_000787155.1 Scartelaos histophorus | reverse complement strand
CTTTCATACGGTTAGATTCTCTGTTTTCTAGAGGCTGTTCTTCACGTCCTGAAACACGCTGAGAAAACTTATCCTGGTTTTGTTCTCAGTCGATTTTTTTTTTTTTAAAGTAGCAGTAGCAGCAGTAGTAGTAGCAGTAGTTGTAGTAGCTGTAGAAGTACTAGCTGTCCAACATTTGTGATCTGAGCGTTTCTCATTTTCTTGTCTGAACCGTCCACAGCGATGACGTCCATCGAGCAGGACCAGCGAGTATCCATGGGGCTGAACGGAGACCTGTACTTCTCCCACGTGATGAGCAAAGATGCACAGACGGACTACAGCTGCAACGCTCGCTTCCTCTTCACCATCCAGCAGAAGAACCCCTACTACCTCAAAGTCCAGACCAGTGAGTACGACACATACTTATAGCTGAGTGATCCTCACGATTCCATACAAGAGACGTTTTCCACAGTGGCCAGAACTGGTTTTCTGTTTCAAAATGTTCTCCAGCAGCTTCATAAATCTGCTCCATCACCAGATCTTCAAACAATAAGGTCCACAAAGGAGAAATGTTCTTCTTCAAGAATTTATTCACAGCGATCAAGGGAAGAAAGATGAAAACTTAAATGAGAACAACAACTGGAATTATTGTTTGCTGAAGATGTCTAAAATCTATCTATTCTAATATCGACATTAGGATGGTCCAAATAAAATTTTTTTTGATTCTTTTGATTAGAACCCTGCATTTGGTTCCATATCTGGCCAAAATATTTGGGTCCAAATTTTCAGCAAATTAATTAATAGGGGTGTAAGAAAAAAATCAATTCAGTGATATATCATGATACTTCATTGCACAATTCTCGAATTGATTTAAAATTGATCAAATTGGATCGATTTTTAAAATAATGGATCGACTTAGCAGATTTATGAAGCTTCTGGAGAAAATTATGATGGAGATACATAAGATAAACAAAATATTTCACATGATCACGATTTGTAACAACAGTGTTTCTTTGTTAAAACACTACCAAGTCAATATGGAGTAAACCAGCTGTAAACATTAAAACTGAATATGTAAACAAGTTTCCTTTCAAAATTCTGGCAATATCACAAAATATTTTAGTACAATATTACATATATAAAAAATGCTCTTAGCGAGAGGCTGTGTCTGAATGACCAAACCGTTCTATTTAGGGGTCACGACATTTTTAGGAGTGTGAGAATGTCCAGCTGGTGAAAAAGTAGCGCACACAAAATTTTCTACAATGCACCATGAAAAGTAGTGGACATTGGTGGTCACTAGGGGTCAGTTTAGAACACTGGTTCATGGATCCTGATTATGAATAAAACCCTCTTAAATAAATCGTTATAAAGGCTATAAAGGTGTTAGCATTAGCCACTAACCTTAGCATGAAGTGAAAAATCAATAATTTCCACATTTCAGACAAAACCCCCCAAATAATCCAGACCATCTATGTGGGTTTAGTTTGTGTTTTCTGACATGAATCTGTACATCGTCGTCGTTACAGTGTGGTGGTTTACCTGCGACAGCCCTGTGAGACGAGTTCTTGTCCGGTTTTGGTGCTGACGAAAGTAGTTCCGGCAAGTTCGCTGGAGTCGCGAAAATAAAGCGTTTTTTCTTCTCAAAATATGTGTCCAAAAGAGCGAGACATTTACATCACAAAACTGTTGTTGACGAAAAAGTCAGAGCTCATAAACGTTTGGCGCTGTTTTCTCTCCGTTCGTATCACTGCGCTTGCCGCCAGGTGAAGCCGCTCCTGTTTCACTGCGTCGCAAAGTTTACGGCAACATGTCTGAGTATGACACCAAGAACTTACACAAGATTATGTACTTGAACTGTGTCACGTTAGCTCTCTCACATCGTAGCGGTCATCAGTCTGCAAAACAACTGAAAAAAGTGTTGGATTCGTATACGAATTTGATGCGAATGGAGAGAAAATAGTGGCAAGCGATTATGAGGTCTGACTTTTTCATCGACAATGGTTTTGTGATGTAAATGTGTCACTCTTTTGCAAATATTGTGTTTTGTGATGTAAATGTGTCACTCTTTTGAACAAATATTGTTTTGAGAAGAAACACGCTTTATTTTCATGGCCTCAGCCAACTTGCCGGAACTACTTTCACCAGCACCAAAACCAGGCCAGAACTCGTCTCTCGGGGCTGTCGGGGGTAAGTCAGTGTTTATGCTCCACACTGTGATGGGGACGACGTACAGATTCATGTCAAAAAACCCAGACTATCCCTTTTAAGCTTGATAAACAAACAAACTCGTTTGATTATTATTAGTTATTAGTTCATAAACACTGTCGAATTTTAGTTTTTTTTTTCACTCATACTCATTCGGCTGTAGAATTATGCAGTGAATCGGGGGTTGGGGCTGGGGGGAGACATTCGGACACAGCAAGAGCCTCATTTATGTTTCCACAAATGAGTCCAAAGCTCCCGCTCAGTCCCCGGGATCCTGTGAACAGTTGTGCATGTGTTTTCAGCGGAGCAGTTCAATGAGACCTCTTATAATGCCTCTTCGCCCTCTAGTGGTGAGTTGTGTTCTCCGTGGTCTGTAGTTCCTTCCTTTCACACAAGGGGGGGCGCTCTAACCTGCCGTTGCCTGTTAGCTGACAGTAGAGTGGCACTAATTCACCCGAGCTAACCGTCGCTGAGCTTCTGTCTGTTCCACTGTGTCTGGTCTTTCTTCAGATCACCTGGGCCTCATTTCTCTTTCCTCGCTTCCTTCTCTTTGATCCTCCATTTTTCAGCTGCCAATCAAATGTGTCGTACGAAGCGGCATTCAGAGGAAAACCACGGAAAGACGGAGTAAATGTGACGGAAGCTTCAGGAGCCGCCAGAGAAAAGAATCGAACTTTATTGGTCTCAGTTTCCACGTTTACATGAGCGAATAAAAATGAATTACGCTTTAAAAAGAGACTTAAATCCCAATGGGAATGATTATCCGGAATTAAACAGAATTCCAAAGTAAGTGGGGGGTTTATTCCGATTTTAAAGCCGAATTAATTTCTTCTTGGATCAGGTAAAAGTTTGTTCTTCTTCAAAATAATCCCGGTGCTCGGTCTCTTCGGGTTTCCCTTCGATCCGGCTCCTCCGGTCGTCTCTTGGGACTATCATCCACTGCTCATTGGATTTGCGGGGAGCAGGATGCGGGAGTGGGCCGAGGTAGAGCGTCCATCCACTCGGTTCATCTTCTTTCTCCTTCTCCGTCGCTCTTCCCTCCTCCTCCTCGGCTCACGGACGTAAAGCGTGAGGACAGAATTCTCCGGCTGCTGCTTCATTATCCTCGGAATGACTACGGGAAAAGTTCGGATGCCGTTTGTGTCAAACGGAGATGATGGAAAAGCCGGAGCAGCTGAAGTGTGTGTTTTCTTCTGTAGACATAATCAGAAACCTTCCCGACCCCCAGACGTTGAGCGGAAACCTCAATTCGGAATAAATTTTTCCATGTAAACTTCAATTCCAAACTATTTAATTCAGAACAATTAATTCAGAATTTAAAAACATCATGTAAACGTGGCCAGTGAGGATTTCAGATCCTCTCTCCTCGCTGTATCTCCCGAACTTTCTCACCCATTTCCTGCAGAATCAAGGAATCGACGAAAAGGAAGCGAGGAAAAAGAAACAAGACTAAATCCGGATCCGTTTCCTTGTACTTTTCTTTGACACACAGAGACGTTCTTGTAGGTTTATTAGTTACAGTTTTCTACAGCGTTAGAAAATAACTCCAACAACAGAACTTCAAACTATTTGCTAAATACGCTTCTAGATTTAACCCTCAACTAACTCTTTGCTCTTTAGAATTCAGAGGTTGATTCACGTGCAAGAAAATGTCTCAATCCAAGTGTTCACCGCAGCATTTTGTCTGTGATAAACGTGATTGTGGGGCAATTGTTTAGTCGAGATTGATTTATGGAAGATAACTTGAATTTTTAAACTCTGAATAAAGATGTTGGATTTATTTGTATTCTGAATTTTAGTTGCTGAAATTTTAACTCTACATTTTCATAACAGTCAAAATTCAGAGTGTGATTGGTTACGTTTGGCTCTTACACACTCCACAGACGCAAGACGCCGTTTACTAAGCCAATGCGGTGGTTCTTAGAAGCTTTTTCCAGCTGGAGCTTCCTCACAGTTTGCACAAAGTTTGTTGTGATGACAAGAATCCACGACCGGTTCAGCGCAAAAGAAAGTCCGTTTATGAGGTCGCCAAAAGGAGAAGAGAAGAGTAAAAGGAGCAAAGCCAAACGAAGGTGATTCTAGGAGATTCATTCCAGCGATGGCGTTACTGAAGCAGACGAGGGTCTAAAGACTGATGAGCTGGAGCTAAATTACTTCTGGACAGAAAACTTCTGCTCATCATTGGGAAACGTACTTTATTTCCAGGAGCTCGACAGGCGTTTTTCAGGATACAAATGTGATATCCTGTATCTAAAACCCGATTTTCAATGCAAAGAAAAAGTCAGTTTGCTGCTGCTTGTTGTATTAGTCGTTCGTTTTTTGTATTTACTAGTCCTGTTCAGCGATGAGGAGAGAACTTATTTTCTAGGATAAACTACTTCATTAAAAATGTAAATGTAAATCTAAAGTAATGGCACAGATTTTGTACACATATATTCCTCTCACACAAATTCATTCTAACTGTGAATGTGGCTGCAGTTATGATAATAGTAAAAGAGAAAAGGAGCTGCACCAACAGAGCAGCGGCTGTAAAGGTTTTTGGTGTAAAGAAGAGGTGGTTCTGTCGGGGAGGGGGTTTCATACATGGGCATCGTTTGAAAAAGGACAAACACTCACTTTGTTTGGAAAATCCTGAAGCTGATTTCACAGGCCTCAGAGCATCCACGGCAAAAGCAGCATCTCCTCTCTGTTTTCTCCTGGTCTTTTGGATGTGGAAGAACCTGATCTATGGATCTGAGAGCACGAGGGGGGCGTGAGGTACGAGCAGGACACAGATACTGACATGAAGACATCCATCCATCCATCTTCTCCCGCTTAATCCAGCTGGGTACGGGGGCAGCACACTGCCCATGACTCTGTGCACCAGACCCCTATGAGCCCCTCTGCAGGTGGTGAGCCCACAGGAGGACATGAAGACATTTAAAAGCAAATAAAAGAAAGTTCAAATCAATGAGAAAGTGAAGTGACTGAAGGATGATGATACACAGAGCCTCATATCTATGTCTGAAAATATGAGACAAAATCCTGCAGTGGACACTGGGCTTTAGCGCTGTAATAACACATAGCAGATAATACTAATGGGTCAAATACAGAAAACATCATTAAGAACCGTCTCATGGTTGTTCCTGTCCAATGCAAATGTCTCTTCTTATAGAATCCACACCGCAGTGACATAAGAGCGGCTTGGATTTGATTCTATTACCCAGAGCCTAATGCGTTTAGTGTAAGTCTGTGGTTGGCAGAGTGAGAGCGATGAGCGGAACAGGATCTTCTGTGAGTCGAGCCGGGGACATCTGCTCCTCGTAACCAGGTTAAACTGAGGCCCTCGTCCCATCAGGCCCTCCTCGCCCTCGGGCCTCTCGTCTGAGCCACGTTCCCCACTCGGCGTTCAGGGCTTTACTCACCGCTGTCTGGACGTCTGATCTCACGTTTGTGTCGCTTTGAAAGAGAAAAGCGTTGGCTCGTTTGCAGAGCTCGATCTCCATTTAGATCAGTAGGATGACTCGGGCGTCATCAGGTGTTATTTTGGTCTGCTATGTCAAAATGAAACTCACCGGAGCTTCAGCATGAGATGCTTTTGTTCTTATTTGTGAGTGATGCAGTTAAAAATAAAGAAAAATAAATGAGACATTGCTTATTTGAGTGAGGTTATGCGTAATATTGTTGTTTTTATTTGTAATTATCATAAACTGTATAAAGACGTGGACAAAGGGAGTGCGCTTATAGGAATAAATCTGGAAGGAATTAGGAATCAGAATTTATTTCCAGATAACATCCAGAGCTTAACAAATTTATTAGAGCCCCACTCAGCATAAGGTGTTTCCACTGCTGCCATACGTAATTTAACAGTATTTCTGTTTATTAAAATATCTTTTTATGTTCTATAATCCTCCAGTTTATGCAAAATCTTTTAAATCAAAACCAGATCTTTAATGCTAAAATAGATCTATTGTTGCTATTCATACATTTTCAGGTTTAATGTTTTCCAAAAATGAGCTCAAATATACATTTTTGCAATACATTTGTTAAGCTCTGTGTCAAAATAAAAAACACCAAGATCATGTAGAGTGGGTTAATACGAACATTTTAAATCCAAAATGAGAGGGGAGACAATTTTTCAAGGTAAACTCAATTGTCAATGGAGTCGAAAGTGCCCCCATGCACTTCCTGTTTGGAACAATGTCCATTATTTAGATTCACAGGCTAAGGTAAGTACAGCTGCTAAGTTTTAATGCTAATTGCTAATAGCTAAATGCTTTGAGTTGCTGTGAACTGGGACAAGAGTCTGACATGCTTTGGGGGGTTCACGGAAACGAGTGTGACGTAGTTTTGAGCCCTTGTCCCATCAGATTCATCCAAAAGCACTGATTCGTCTCAGTTTTTTGCAAGAAATGACACATGTGCCTCTATTTTTGACCAGTTTGATCCCTGCCAACAGTAAAAAAGAGGCATAGATTTATTTTGGTAAAATACAGAAAAGTTGCTTAAAAATGACCAAAACCCAAAGAAAATGTGACGATAATGACTGAACAATTTACCTTACGCACTCGTTTCACATAGGAAGTGTGAGGGAGGGCATCCGGGTTAGGCCTGTTGGGTGTTGATGGTGTTTTTTTGGTGCAGGTCGGGCGGTGCAGGAGTCCACGCCCTCGTTCCTGTCTCCATCGGGCACCGAAAGCTCCAAGACGGTTCTGCGGGACCAGCAGCTTCTCCTGGAGTGTATCGCGGCGGGGAGGTGAGCTTCAAATCTGTAAATAAAGATGAAAATAAGGACGAAAAATATAGTTAAATCAATAGGCTGGACTGCTCATTACACTAAAACACAGTGAATGTCAATAGATTTAAGATTTGGCTAAATATCTTGAAAAATCTTCTCCCAGTTCGACCATTTTTTACGTTTAAAATTTGACTTCCTGGTTGGAAATCATTACGTAGCAACTGTGATGCACCCGTAATCACCCCAAACTCCTCTAATGTCACAGAGATTCAAAACTGACAAATAAAAATATAAGAAAAACACCTTTATTTTGCTGAAATCATAGCAAAGAAAAACGTGTTTCTTTTTGCAAAGAAAAACATGTTCATTTTGACAAACCTTTGAACAGAATTCTCCCAGTGTGTCGTCAATGTGAGAACTTTCTACTTTCTGTAATTTTATAACATATTTTTCTTCAGAAATTGATTCATTATAGGTGTAAAACTATATAACTATATAAGGATATGACGGACAGAGAGACGCAAAATACAAACTCAGGATATAGCGAAAATACTGAGAAGACTTTATTCCTCAGCTCTTATAAAGTTGTAAAGTTAAACTGCAGCATTTAAACCACATTCTCCATAGAAATTGTCCTTCGTAAATCCTGACATCCAGTTCACAAAACATCACTATTAATCCAGTTTGAGTCGTTATTTAAAAGTGAAAAGTGGAGATAGTTCCTCACATGTGTCTGTTTAACCACACAATGATGGATCGAGGTGAACCTGCAGATTAGTGACAGTGACTCTACTTCCTTTGGACTTTATCTATTCGTTTCTGGTTTAAAAATCCTGGATCTGAAGTATTCACCACATTTCACACAGAATAATGCCACAGTTTGGACACTTCAGAGTCTCAGAGCAAGTGGTTTTGCTGTAGACAGGAAATAGGAGACGCTCTGATGTGTCCAAGCTCGACCTGAGACCAACATAAGATCTAAATATTTGTCTGAACCTGTCGGACTCCGGTCGGGTTTTCATGCTCTATTGTGAACATGAATAGCGATGAGAGAACCTGTTGTAATGTGACGATTTGGAGGAACAAAGATGATGTTAAATTGGCGAGTAAATTCTAAGTGAATAAAGTGCTCGGGTGTAGATATTTCTCTCTGTTGTAGAACCTGGAACGTGGCGACTTCGAAGATTCTCTACGGCAGGTTTCCTCATAGCTACTTTAGCTGTGAGAGTGGATTTGTTTTCGGTGCAGATACAAGTTGAGGATCAGATCTCCTCTTCTCTTTCTCACCAACTGGAAAAACGAAAGAATGACAGTTTCTCCTCGACATTTGTACTGGTTTCTGATGTGTTCAAACTGCAGGTTCACGACACTGCGGCGTTTTCGCATGTAGATCAGTCGGGACAAATTCAGTGTGACTGTGACTTGGACCTGGAACTAGAATTATGACGTAGTAAGTATTTTTTTGTGTGTGTTTTTTGTGTGTGTCCAGGCCGACTCCCACCATCAGTTGGTTTAAAAAAGGAGGAGAACTTCCAGAGCAGAAAGTTTCTCTGGAGAATTTCAACAAAACCCTGCGCGTGTCCAGCGTCTCCGAGGAAGACGCCGGCGAGTACGTGTGCATGGCCACCAACCGCCTCGGCAGCATCCGCCACGCCATCACCGTGCAGGTCAAAGGTCAGACGCAGGATCTGTCTACAAGGGCTGGGTGATACGGGGGGGGGAATAATCATCAATAATCGGCTTTATTCAGGGTGACGTCATAAACTGGGAAGACGTTTGGAAACCTGCGCTGACTCTTCCGGTGTAGTTCAGTGTGTGCTGTTCGGAATCATCTGGAATTTTCCGTCCTCGTCTCTTCTAATCGCGTGGACCCAGTTCACTCGGAGTTGCGCGTTGGTCGGGAAATGAGGAAAACTGAGGGACAGTCGGAATTGTTGATGAGCCGATCATAACGGAACGCTACATTTGCCCTGTTTACATCTGATTAAAAAGAATAAAAGTTAATTCTGATTTAAGTGGCTGGTTTATTCCGATGTTAAAGCCGGTCTAATTTATTCCGTGATCATGTAAACGTTTATTCCTCTTAAAAATAATTCTGGTCGTTCATGTTCGTTGGGTCGTTCTTCTGACGCGATGTCGCTCTGCAAAAAGGCGCCCTGAGCAAAACTTTGGTCTGAACCCAAACAGTTTTTCTAATAAGTGTCTGTAAGAACTACAGATAATGAAAAGAGCCGAGGCAGAAAACAGCAAAAGTGAAAGAAAAAGCCAAACTCCGGCAGCAGCTGATTGTGAGTTTTCTTCCGTCAATGTAAATACGTTCGTGTCTCTCTCCAATCAGAACCTTCCCCAGGGAATAAAGACAATTTAACCTGTTTTCATATAAACCTTAATTCAGAATTATTATTTCCATGGAAACTCAAAGGAGAATCATTTAAATCTGATCTATTTAATTTGGAATAATTTGGAATATTAAACAGAGCTCAGAGGAAGTCATCATCGCGGGTTTCCAAACGTCATCTTCCTGGTTTGTGACGTAAGCGTGAATAGAGCCAATTGTTTTTCCCATGAATGTCTCATCCAAAGTCTTCCCATCTTATTAAGAGTTAGGGTTAAGGTTAGGATTAGGGTTGGGTTAAGGTTATCGATCAGTGAATCAATCAAACTTTATTTCTATAGCACCTTCCAACAACCAAAGTCGACCAAAGTGCTGCACAACATTAAAAACAAGATTAAAGAAAAAACAATAAACACATAAATAGGTCAACAAAACACATTAAGGTTAAGGGGGTTGAGTTAGGCTTGGGTTAGTTTAGGGTTCAGATATAATGTGTGGACTTCAGACATAAAGAGAGGGCATCAGGGTCACTACAGTTTTTATTTCGTGCTGATGGGACCAATAATTCCAGAGAAATTGACTTTATTTGTGCTGCTTTAAGTTCCTCTTACTTGAATTGTAGACCCCAAATACTTTTTTATTCTTACTTGTGTAATTTCTTGGACCACTGCTTTGTACTTCTTCTTAACATTATTTTGAAGTATCGTTAGTCTTTCTTGGGGATCTTAATGGTGTGTGTGACCCCTCCTGTGTCACAGCTGCCCCCTACTGGCTGGACCAGCCCACAAACCTGGTCCTGGCTCCAGAAGAGAACGGGCGGCTGGTGTGCAGAGCCAACGGGAACCCCAAACCCAACATCCAGTGGCTGGTGAACGGGCAACCGCTGGACAGTGAGTACCACACACCTGACCACACACCTGACCACCCCCAGAAAAGCTACACAATGCACCTTTAATCAGTCAAATCTATCAGTACATGCCTCAGAGTCTTTGTGCTGGTGATTTTTTTTTTTTTTGGTCCATTGGTTCTGATCTCGGTTTGTTGTCCAGGTTCTGTGCCCCCCCCTCAGGGCCTTCAGCTCCTGGGCGACACCATCATGTTCCGCTCGGTGCAGATGGGCTCCAGCGCCGTGTACCAGTGCAACGCCTCCAACCCCCACGGGTACCTGCTCGCCAACGCCTTCGTCAATGTGCTGGGTATGAAAAAACATGAGAGCAAACACACAAACAATTAGAAAACATTACACAAGAACATAATCGGTCAGTCGTTCTTTGTTTTTCCACTTGTTATAACCTCTGCTTATGTCTGTTCCTTTTGAGTATTCCAGTCATTTTTTTGTGTTTTATTTTAATGTTTTCTTTGTGTAGCAATTGTTTTCCACTCCAGCCCATTCTCATGACCCCTGTGCTCCTCAGACATGCCTCCTCGGATGTTGGCGCCTAAAAACCAGCTCATCAAAGTCATCGAGAACAACCGGACCTTCCTGGACTGTCCGTTCTTCGGGTCTCCTCTGCCCGAGCTGCGATGGTAAGAGCCCGACTGGTCCCATCACACTGAGGAATAGAATAAATATTTATATTTTATAGAAATGGACACAGCGAAACCTCCAGCCGCTGCCTTCCAAACGTGAAAGTGTAAGAAGAACCCAACGTGGCCTTTGTTCATTGGCACGAAATGACAAAAATTTTAGGCGCTTTGACGATATAAAAGTTCTAAAATATTCTTTTTGTTAAAATGCAGAAAGATTTTGGATTTTAAATGCAGCTGAATTTCTCACATTGAATTCTTTAACCCTGTAAAAACATGAATTATTTTTATATTGAATTTTCCATCCATCCATCAATTTTCTCCCGCTTAATCCGGCTGGGTCGCAGGGGCAGCACACTGCCCATTACTATGAACCCCTCTGCAGGTGGTGAGCCCACCATATTGAATTTTAGTAGCTGAAATTCTAAGTGTACTTTTTCAAAGTGTTTAAAATTCAATAATTAAAAATATATATTTTCAAGTCCTCAAATTCAACAGTCAAAATTCAGAGTGTAAAATCTGTACAAAGATCAGGCAGAAGCATCGATCCAGAGTGTCTGAACTAACTCAGTGACAAACAGGAAATGGAGCAGTGAAGCGATCTGATTGGTCAAAATTAGCCTCATCCAAACCTCAAACCCCGCCCACAGATGAGAACAGCCAATAGGAAACAGCCTCTGTCCTCCTCACTCTGGATCGATGCTTCTGTCTCGGCGTCTTGGATCTTTGCTGTGAAATTTTTCACTCTGAACTGTCTCGGCGTCTTGGATCTTTGCTGTGAAATTTTTCACTATGAAATTTATTCTCTTGAGGACTTGAAAATATCTGTGCTTGAATATTTAAAAGGTGACATTTTTATTCTAAATCTGAAACATATCGAAAAAGTATACCTTCAGATTTCATAATAAAAACAGTTAGAATAAAAATAATTCAAACATGTTTAAAAAAAAAAAATCAAAGTGAGAAATTCCGTGGTATTAAAAATTCTTAAAAAATCTGATGGAACAAATGATCTTCTATATCCAACAAAAGCTTTGGATGCCAGAAACAAACATGTGTAGTAAATACGCTGTGTAGAAAAGTAAGAAGCTCCACTGCGTACACACTGAGCCCTGTGTCCCCTGTCCCAGCGGATTTATACAAAACCAGTGATTTGTCCCAGTTTTATACATGAGCTGTCCTTATTTCTGACCAGTCTAACACCTGCCAACAGCAATTTGTATGATTTGTTTCAGTAAAAAAAAAAAAAATGCTTAAAATGACCAAAGCAAAAAGAAAATGTGACTATAGTGACTCACATTAGTGCAAAGTGCAGAACAGTTTTCCTTAATGCCTCATTTCACTATTTAATTATTACCAACCTCCAAAAACTGGGGATGTCCTGGTATTTTATTTTGAAAATCTGGTCACTCTAACACTATACAATGTAATAACTGCATAATAACGCAGTGAGGAACTCTGGATTAGAATACCATATTTACCATATTTAATACCATATTTAAAGTGTGAACTTTGAACAGAATCTCATTATTTAAACATAAATTGTGAATCTAAGTGCAAACACAATGCTTTTCAGAAAAATCTAAATTACCTGTTTTTCCCGGAATCTTTCAGCTCTATGGACCTTTTTTCATAATGGCCTGAAGTGCTGCAGTGCATTGTAACTTCCCTTCTGGTTGATGCTTTTCTATGGCAAAATATCTGTCTCGCTTATTCTCCTGCAACTTCATAAATCTGCCCCATCACCACAAGGAGAAAGATTCTTCATGAAGAATTTATCCACAACGATCAAGGGAAGAAAGATGAAAACTTAAAGGAAACAATGACGAGCATCAGAGAAACGACTGAGCAAAACTGATATGAATAAACAGAAGGAACTTGTTCATTCAGATTTCATGATGCTTATTAATGAATTACTTATTACTTCTGTTTTATTCATGACCATAATTAGTTCACGGCAAAAGTACCTGCCCTTAAAACTAGAAATATCCATTTGTTTTAAGTTAAAATGCTCAACAAACAAGTGAAATAATCTGCCAGTGCAGTGACTGAAATTTACGTATCAAGAAATTTTAAAATAAGAAAATATATCTAGTCCTTCATAACTCACTTACTTTAAGCAATTATCTAAGTTTTTAAATGATCTAAAATAAAGCATAAAACCTAGAAATACTCATCTTAACTCTTGTTTTGCTTGTTTTGTCTGGATTCTAGTTAGTTTATAGAAATAAAAACTAAATAAGCCTAATAATCTTACATATTTTGCAGTCATTTAGATTTTTTGTCTAGATTTAAGAGAATAAATCTTGGTTTGTTTTATCAGATTTGCAGTGTCGACCATAATTAGTTGTTTCCTTTAAGCTTTGGTCTTTCTTCCCTTGGTAGTTGTGGATAAATTCTTCATAAAGAATGTTTCTCCTTTGTAGAACTTTTTTAGTTTTGGTGATTTATGAAGCTGGAAGAAAATATACTGACATGTCTACAGATATTTTGGGACAGAAAAGCATTAACTGGCCGTTGTGAAAAAGGTCTTTTCCGTACGTTCATGTAATGTTTGAGGGCACTGACCTGGGTCCTTCTGGTGCAGGTTCAAGAACGGGCAGGGCAGCGGTCTGGACGGGGGGCACTACCGAGTCCACCGAAACGGGACCCTGGAGATCAAGCGGGCGAGGGCCGAGGACGAGGGCACCTACACCTGCGTGGCCAACAGCATCCTGGGCACCGCCGAGAACCAAGTCCGACTCGAGATCAAAGGTCAGGGCCAAAAACTGAGCTGCAGATAAACGGACTGAGCTGAACTGGAAGTGTTCATGGGCGCACTTCTGGCTCCACTGGCCACTGGCTCCTCCCAGAAATGTTGAGCCCACAAC
>KN494113.1:1500-31565 GCA_000787155.1 Scartelaos histophorus | reverse complement strand
GTAGTAGTAGTATTAGTAGAATTAGTATTAGTATTTATTATTATTATTATTATGATTATGATTATTATTATTAGTAGTAGTAGTAGTAGTAGTAGAAGTAGTAGTAGTAGTAGTAGTAGTAGTAGTAGTAGTAGTAGTAGTAGTAGTAGTATTAGTAGTATTAGTATTAGTATTAGTATTAGTATTAATATACAATTTAACAATGTATTAATTATTCAGGGTTAGTAATAAAGTAATATTCATGTTAAAATTGAAAATACAATTAATTAACTTCTGTTAGATACAAAATGTTACAAAACATTACAAAATAAATGATATTAGGTATATACTTTCTAATTCTGACAGTGTAGAAAAACATTGTTTTGAGTAATTGTGATTAAAATTTGTAACCACATAAAAGTAAATGGTTTAAAGTTTTGCCATATTTGAGCAGCCCTAATAGGAAATACAATGGGTGTTTTTCATTTGAGTGCAATGTGCAGGTGTTCTGAGAGTTGTGTAGCAGTAGTACTAGCGGTCGCAGTAGTCGCAGTAGAGGCAGCAGTAGAGGCAGCAGTAGCAGTAATAGTAGCAGTAGTCACAGTACTAGCAGTAGCAGCAGTAGCATCAGCGATAGCAGCTCTGGGGGTGTAAATGTCTGCCACCATTATTGATCACTGCTGTTGCCCCTGGTGCTGGTGTGAGAGTCAGCAGTCTGTCGAGGTGCCTGAGCGCTGCAGTCTGGAGCAGGGCGTGGGCCTGTAAATCTCCCGTTCTGTACATACACTATATACTGTGCGTCTAACATATAGGTCTAACTGCACTCCGGTGAAATGGCTGATGCTGTATGGCGCTGTCACAGTGACCTCTGCTGCTGACATGATCACCACTCACTCCTCGCACACCTCTGCAGTGCTTTTACATGAAGGCTGGGATCGGAGCCTCTACTGTGAGACACTGACCACTTCACACAAGCATCATTTATAGTGTGAGCTCTTGAATGAAATTTGTCTCTCTCCTTCTCCTTGTTGTATACAGCTACATCAGCACTTTCTGCACCCAGCCTCAGCTCTGTCATTTCGTTAGCAGCTCTGGTGTGTTTTCATGAATTCTTTGACAACAACAGAACTAGCCACTTGAAATCTTTGAACTTAAAGGGCCCATATTATGTTATTTTATTATCTATGTTATAATGTTGTTGCATCATCAGAAACTTATTGCGTCTATGCATATTTTGAGTTCCTCTCTCAAACGGAAATCACTATTTCACCTTGTGTTGCCATGTGGTAATACTGGAAGTGCTACACTGTTTTAAACTACATACACCAGAATCACTCCATATACCATTATATATATAATTTGGATGATTTCAAATTTTACTGAACTAAAAGTAATAGGAAGCTGATACAAACTGACTTTATGACATAAGGTGAAACAGCATTTTGAGCTTTGGAGATGTAGACAGAATAATAATCCAGGGTTACTCAAACATGTGTGAATGAAACAGAGCACTACTCCATGTATGTTTTTGATTAGGTGACAGCATTATAGCACGGCTTAAAGCTCCCAAGAGTAAATTTTGCATAATATAAGACCTTTACATTTAGAAATGTTTCGTAACAAAATAATAAAATGAGTTTTAATAAATGTTAACACCTTGCCCAATATCTCTTTAATATCGCTGTAAGCATCCATGACAACAATTTTAGATGTTTTTTCCTTTGTGCCCACAGTTTTTATTGAAAATTTCGAATCTACAGTCAGCTACAGACATTATTATTATTAAAATAAACATATTCCAACCAATCAGAGACTCCAGTGTCACTGTACATAAGGAGAGGAGGACTATAAAATACTGCTGAGAGTCACTTTGCTGATCCCTCTTCTCCACACTTGAATATTAATGACGTCTGTTCCTAAAAGCTTAGACTGTGACCCTCCCACACACACACACACACACACGCACGCACACGCGCACGCACGCACGCACGCATATACACATACACATACTCATACACATGCACGCACGCACATACACATACTCACACACGCAAGCACACAGAAGCACACAGAAGCACACACACACACACACACACACACACACTCTCTCACACATATACACGACTCTACAAGTTAGTTTGCGCACCTTTAACTTTTTTTATAGTAAAGGATTTGCATAATAGGGACGTGATTTCTGTGTCTGAGTCTGTGTCACGGGTTTAAAATAAACGGAAAAAATGATGGCTCTGTATACAGATTTCAGTCGCCACAATGTGATTACTATCTACTCACACACACCAGAACTGGAGACCCTTCATCCTCCCCTCTCCCGGATGTGAAGAAGTTTCCTGAGGGACCGAGAGACGAGGAGCACCGAGGTGTTGATTACGGCGGTGCTTGGAAAGAGAAGAGGAGAGGAGAGAGGGTTAAAGAGAGAGAAGAGAGGGGATGAGAGAGGTGAGAGGAAAGGATGGGGTTAAAGAGAGGGCAAGAGTGAATGGGAGAAAGGAGAGAGGAGGGGAGAGAGAGGAGAGCGCCAAGGGAGGAAACGGGAGTTAGGAAAGAAGAGGTAGGGTTAACGAGAGAGGAGGGAAGTGATGGAGAGGAGAGAGGATGGGAGAGAGGGGAGGTAGAGAAGGAGAAGGGGCTGAGGAGGAGAGAGGTAGAGAGGAGAGGTAAGGGGAGAAGAGAGGGTTAAAGAGAGGGGTGAGCCAGCACCTCTCCGCACCTCTCCGCAGCTGTAGGAGACATCAAGTGTAAAATTGCACGGTCCTTTCAAACACACTCCATCAAAGCTCATGAGGTCACACCTGCACTCACCAGCGTCGGGGAATTTCTTCAAAAACATAATCACACAAGCATTTTTTTATACGCACCACATACAATACATTTTCTATGGAGATTTGAGATGTTTTGATCTGATTATCTCCCCTACAATGAACCGAGCGGACTGACCTTTTAACATGCTACCCGGGCTTCGCATGTGTCCCGTGTGGAGTGCGTTTTCCCATCTGATTTTCTGATTTTATCACTCTGCAAATAGATGCTGTAACACTCTTTGCACCTCTATAAGAAGGGGAACATGCATGTCACACCTTAATGCCAAGAATACACTTGCCACATATAAGACATCACACATAAAGCTACAGAGGGATCGTTCGAGAAGTAGCAGTTTGAAAGCTATGACAAGTACATATATATTTTAAAAGTGCTGTAACTCAAAACTTAATGTACCTTTATGTCAGTTTTAATGAACAGTTAATTTGAAAAGATTTGAAAAGATTATGAATAAGAGTGCAAATGAACAAATCCAGAAATGTTCAGTTTGTCCTTTTTGTAAATGATCAACTTAGATATAGTTGGAGATGTATTTACCTTGTTCACAGTTCTGGCTTCCATCTACAGAACTGTCACGTGCTCTTGGTCACAATGTGTTATACTGATGAACCTGGCAGGTCGCTCAGGCTGATAAGTAAATTAACAAATACACATAAATCTGTCTTGTTCTACTCAAGATAATGAATCACTGGTTTGATCAATAATGTGGTTACAGTGGCAGCTATAGCATGTTTTATGATGATCAAAATCATTCAACTGTTTATCCACACATTTTTACACAAGCAATGGAAGAAACGTAGGTGAAATGTTTTGCCCAATGACACATCAGCAATAGGATGTTAGGAACTTTTTGGATTTGTTTTAATGCTAAGCCATGTAACAATGTAATAATGTAAGATCATACGCGTAAATCTGATACGACTCAAAGCCAAATAACCAAATGATCTTTTTTTTTTTCTTTTGCAGCAACAGCGACGCCTGGACCTGCTGACCATCACCAACCCAGGTAAGTACTGAAACTCTCTTGAGATGAACCATGCATAAAGCTGCACATTATCATAGTACTAGAATGTATACATAAACACGGGACATAGTGTATTTTTTGAGTTCTGGTGGATTTAGCTTGTAACCACATTTTTTTCCGTATACATAACAACAAGTGGGTGCTAGTCTGTATCCTGACACTAAACTGTGAAAACTGATGCAAAAGTTTCATTTACTGTTCCTTTGCATCCACTATACCAGACACCACTCAACATGTGTGTCATTTTGAAGTCATCCATCAAAGCATTTTTGTGTGGGACTTTCTTTGTTTAAATAATCAGTATAGTATCACTCTTTTTGATAAACAGTATCGGTTGCCAGTTTTTTCAGTTTTGCGTTTTAATCTCCTTTCAGTATGTTTGACATGCCTGTGCGCTTTCCTGACTTGTGTCCAATCTGCACCTTTTATATTACATTTGCACTACCAACACAGATGGTGCTTGACTCGTAACTTTGACTAGATGTGGAAACAAATCACAAAGTAGTTTCACGAGGGGACCTAAATCCACAGCTGTGTGAGGCAGAGCTCCACCGAGACACAGCGCCAAGAGAAAAGGCAGAGAGATGCAGAGCAAAAACAGATGGGGACGGCGAGGAGGATACCAAGACCCATATGTGTAAAGTATCTGGATGATTTAATGTGCTTTGATTAGAATAATGCAGAAGTGAGTCTGGTGAAGTCCGGGTTAATTTAGCAGGTTTACTCCGCAGCTGTTGTTTAGGCTCAGGGCAGCGCTGTAACTCGCCTCCAACTTCAGAAGCTGACAGAGGGCACCTGGGGGACAGAGGTGTGGGTGGGAGAGGCGAGTGAGACGGGCTATGGCAGAATCTTGGACATGCAAAGAAGAATGGAGAGCATCTGTGAGGCTTTTGCACACAGCACTATCGACAAAGTTTTATATCATAGTTCAGAGTCTCAGTATTTGGCAAAATCACTTATTTGACTAAAGCTCAGTGATGATGACTTTGGTGTGGTTTAAAGGTGCACTATGTTGCTTTTCTGGTAGAAGGTGCACCAACTACTTAACACTATGTATAACACTTAACACTATAGCACATATATATCGTCACCTTCCTAAAATAATCTCCTAAGTTACTTTTTGCCTAAGTTTTCTTTGCCATCATTTATGCCATAATTTCAATTTTGGGGGGAGTTTTTTGTGTTTCCTGAAAAACCTGAAAAAATGACATATGCGATTATTTTAGGAAGGTGTCGATATATAGCCTAAAATGTTCCACAGTATTGCATTACTTTATTTTTCAGTTTTTCAGGTGCAGGTGTTTTATTACTCTGAAATACATTTAAAAAAAAAACTCAAAAAAAGCAAGGTGTGGAAAGTCACATACTGTAAGTCTCTCCACTTCATTAGTTTCCATGTAGGCCTTTTAGCACCATGGACAGTTCTCACTTCAATCACACGTCCATTCGTTAAAATGACCAGTTCTCCAAACACAAGAACCATTAAATTAGTCTAAGGGTTAAAAACAGCAACTCTTTGCCACTACTGAATATGGCACGACTGTAATTCAATAAGGCTGTGAAGTTTTTTTGCTCTTTGTCTATTTTAATAATTGGGTTATAAAACAGTATATAACGGTTTAAAAGAAGAATGTTTTCAAGTGGAATAGATCGATTCAGAAACGAACCAGAATAAAGCAGCACAAAGTAACTAGTAAATCAGAAAAGTAAAAGTTGCATATTTAAACCGAATGGTGTATAAAATATCCTTTAATCAAAAAGTCAACATGTACCGCAGACAGAAAATTACACCCGCTCTTAAAATAAAATGACAGAACTGATAAGTACTGAGAAAAAGGCTTAAATTGTGCTACAAAATTCTGCCGATGTGGTAATGAGATGTTCTGCAAATGACACCACCTTAACAGTTCTTCCGATATCACGCTGAGTAGATCCCAAATCTGTTGAAAACTTTGCACGAGCGTATTTTAGTGTCAGACTTTTCTCTTCTCACATAAAGGGCCCCGGGGATGTCTTTCAGGTGTAACTCCGTAGAGGCGGGCTTCAGTGACCGGTGCAGAACTCAGTGTGCTGTGTTAAATGATCACGGGTCGCTTGTCTGAATGTTGTAACCTGTGGCCTTGAAGCGAAGTCTATTATAATCTTAACTTGGCGGACATATTTTATTCAGGCCTGTCGCGTATTACTATTCGCGGTGGGCGAGTGGACATGCACAGGAGCTCTCAAGGTTATTATGATGGCTCTGTGAACGCTCGGTCTGATGATTGGGTCTGATAAGGAAACTAACAGGACATCCTCTCTGCTCGAGCTTAAGGCTCTTACTGCCTTTCTCTCTCTCTCTCTCTCTCTCTCTCTCTCTCTCTCTCTCTCTCTCTCTCTTCCCCTTTCTCTGTGTCTGCTTCTCTCTATATGTGTCTATGTCTCTCTGTCTCTCTCTCTCTTTGTCTACCTGTCTCCCCTGCTCTCACACGTCTCTCCCTATGTCTCTCTCTCTCTATGTCTCTCTGTCTCTCTCTCTCTGTCTCTCTCTCTCTCTCTCTCTCTCTCTCTCTCTCTCTCTCTCTCTCTCTCTCTCTCTCTCTCTCTCTCTCTCTCTCTCTATGTCTCTCTCTCTCTCTCTCTCTCTCTCTATGTCTCTCTCTCTCTCTCTCCAAAAAACATTTTGGACTTTAGTGTAAATATTATGTAAATAGCATGTATTATGTAATATAAATACTCCAGTGTGTTTCTTTTTAAATAGCATGCGGTGTGGGTGAAATTTAATGTGAAATGTTTTTGACAGACTCAATAAAGGCCTGTTAAAAAATCCATTCCTTCTCTTTTGCTCTCTCTTTCTCTGACTCTATCTCTCAGTCTTTTATATATTCCTGTTTATTTAAGTATAACTCCCCGCTCTTATTATCCTTAGTGCATTCCAGTCTTGGTTGTTCTGTGGCTGGAGCGAGCATGGCCAATCGCGGGCGGTGAGTGTGTTAATAGGCGGTAGTAACTGGCTGTGTGTGAGTGGGAATGAGATTTGATGAGGACTGTGCCCGTGCTGCTCCACTGGCCTCTGTTTCTAATGGCATTCATTAGCCACTATAAATAATGATCAACTCCCGTGTTCTCACACTCTCTGTCCCATCTCTTCAGTTAGTTCTGCTACACTGAGGAACAACTTGCATAAGCGGGGATCCTCTGTCTGGTCCTGGGATTTGTTTGGTAAATGAATGAAGAAGTTTTGTCTGTACTTGCAATTAAGAGCATAATCATTGCACTATTTTACTTAAATTAATTAGAACTATGGAACTGCTTATACTCTAGTTCTGCTCCAAGAAATTGTTGAATAAGAGTTTTTGGAATTATTTTTTGAACCTTTTTAAGTAAGAGCAATAAAAAAATAAGTGTCTGAAGTTATTTAGTATTTATAATTTGTTGTTAATAATTTGCATGTATAATTTGTTGTTAATCATTTGTTGTTAATGTAACTGGAGTAATGCACAAAATGTCAGTCAGAAAAACAAAAAGAGTAAATGTTGAATCATACTACATTGTCAACATTGTCACAGTAGCCACAACTTTTGGTCACGTAAAAGTACTGTCAGTAAATAAATAAAATACTTAAGTAGGAGTAAAATATTAGCTCTAAAACTCCACTTTTTTAACTGGATAAGCACCTCTTGACCTACGTGACTCACTGTTGATGTCTCTTTCCTAATCCTCCCCTGCACCTTATTCCCAAATACACAAATACAGTACCTGCTCGTGCACAATGACAGTATGTTCTTCTTCCCCCCATGCTCGTCTCTTCCGCCCCACTCCACTGCCCCTCTTGAGCCCTCCTCCGTCCTCTTTAATTGGACACTTGAGCGGCGCATGTTGCATCTGGCCCCTGTAGAACACGCAGCCTGACATTTCAGACTGCTGACCTTTGCAGACCCTCCACAACTAAATAATGATTAGTGTTGGCAACTGTTCCTCCATCAGGTGCACACCGCAGCGCCACAAAAACACCTGGACTGGGCTTTGTGTGCGCAGGAGAAAATAGAGAGCACAGCATTGTTTTATTGCCTATTGATTTCATTGTTCCATATCTGCAGTCAGCTCTCAATAATGTGGGATTGTAAATGAACCGAGCTTGCTACTGTTTAGATTCTTTATTGCTTTTATAGGCTCTTTATGGTGGGAGAAAGGTCAATAGTATTCATGAGATTAGGACAGGTTTGAGAATTCCCTGAATGCCTTAGTGCGTGTACAGTACGACTTTAGGACAGTGAAACAATGCGCGTACCCTGGATCTGTCATATTTTGATTCTTCTGCTGTTTAAATCAATGCAAATCTTCATTACAGCCTTCAGAATATAAGAAATGAGAGGTCCAAGGTCACCTCTAGTTCAGCTTGATCTCCATGTTCCTGATTTTCTTTCTTTAAGATGAGACTCTTCAGGTGAACAGGGACAAAATCTTGAAAAAAAATTTTAAACTGCTTTGAAAATAGAAATGTGAAAAAAAATAATCAAGTTAATCAAGGTTTAAATTTCTTGCTTAAATGTGCTGACACAAAAAAACTATTTGGGATTATTTAGGATTCGTCTAAACTAGATTTGACTGAAAATGAATCCTTTTAAAACTCTTATTTTATAACATGAAACTTTTCTAACACTTATATTTCATGATATAATATAATTTTAAGATGAGACTCTTCAGGTGAACAGGGACAAAATCTTGAAAAAAAATTTTAAACTGCTTTGAAAATAGAAATGTGAAAAAAATTATCAAGTCAGCTTTAAATTTCTTGCTTAAATGTGCTGACACAAAAAAACTATTTGGGATTATTTAGGATTCGTCTAAACTAGATTTGACTGAAAATGAATCCTTTTAAAACTCTTATTTTATAACATGAAACTTTTCTAACACTTATATTTTGTCATATAATATAATTTTACGGATGTAGTAGTTGTAGTGTAGTAGTAGTAGTGCCCTTATTCCTGTCCCCCACACAGATGTCTTGTTGTTACTACCATTATATCAGTTTCTCTCTAGTTTCTTGGTTTGTCTCACACAGAGGAGGTCCCAGCAGACGCACTTGTTTCCAGACATGTGGTTGACCCTGGAATAAGAGCAGGAGAGCGGCCCTCCTGGCCCCTATAGTAGCCCACATACCTGCACTGATGGAACTCTCTGGGCTTTAAACCTGTGTGTGCTTGACTGGCTCTGGCTCTGAGATACTGTGGGCTGGATTCCACTGCAGACTTTGCAAACACAAAGAGAGAAGTATGAAGTCAGACAGGGACAAACATGATTTCAAAGTGATTAACAGACTTCTGTGGAAATGGGCAGCTGTGAAAACAACACTCCTTATTATTGCCATATCCTTTCTTTGTCAATTTGCACATTTTATCTTTTCATTACAAGACCATGCATCTATTTAATGTTGTTTTAAAATGTGGAAGGAGTGGTATTAAATATTTTCTATTTTCTATTTCTATTTTTCTTTCACTATAATATGAAAGACTAAATATAAAGATAAAGATGTGTATTTATGTGGATTTTTGATTTTTGATTTTTACACCTGAAAAACATACACAGAAAAGTCTTTGTTTCATTCACACATTTCTAAAATTCAGTTTATTTTTATTATGCTTATTTTCAACACTTTCATGGTATTTGGCATGTCGCTAACTCCTCTGCTGCTTTTTAGTCATTTCTCTTTTGCCAGTAATCCATTCACTCTGTATTTCAACGTATAAACCTCAAGGTATGGTTAAATAGCTGAAAAAGCATAATGTAGGCTATTTGTGAAAATGGGAAAAGAAATATTGGCAAAGAAGGAATAATAATACTCAGGGGAAAAAACTGTCATCCAATCAGTCCGAATGTGTGTCCATGTGTGTGCCTGTAGGTTTGTCTCTATAATACTAATACACAGAGTAAATATTTCCTGTGTTGCAAATGCGGTAATTTCACGGAGTGCACACACAGCCAGCCATGTGTTTCATGTTTTCATGCATAAAGAGCAGTGAATGTGTGTGTATGCGTGTGTTTGTGGTGTGTGTATGCGTGTGCGTGTGTGTGTGAGCGCGTATACGTGTGTGTTTACCTCAGAGGACAGTAAATGACAACAGAGGCGCCGACAGCCTCTCTTCTTCTTCTTGCCTTTTAAAGCGTGCTGTGTCTGCGGCGGTAAACAGCGCTGAACAGGCTGTGGGTTCTCAGATTATTTCTTTGTCAGAGCTTCAGCCACCAGTGTTGCCGAGCACTGCTGTGGAGCAAATCCTCCTAGAGACGACTGATTGGATTTTTGTTCCAGGGAGCCTTTTGTGTTAGCAGCATAGGGACTAGATAATAGAGGCTGATGCCACTCTGTCTCTGTGTTATGGCGGCTGGATTGAGTTTTTAGACGCTGTGTGTGGTGTGTGTGAGAGAGAGAGCGCTCACATAAGGCTGTGGTCAAATAAATGCACTATAGGATTGTCACTATAGACCTCATCTACTGAATATAGGGTCTATTCTCCCAGTGGCTTATGGGGAATGCAGGCTTCTGGACACTACAGCTCTGGGTGTGGTCATTCCATGGGTTTCAGAAGTATACTGTTTACTGTTGACCAATGAGTAATTAACAATTGAAAATGAAATGTAATATCTATTAAATGGTTGTTCATATGTATATGCAGAGTCAATGTCAGAGAGTGCCAGGAGATGCTCACTCCCACAGTGAAGGTTAAAGCAGCCTTATCTCTGCCCTTTGTCAGAAGGACATGCTGAGCACATGTGCCCACAAGCCATGCATGTATAGGTTAAAAATGTACACATTATTTCACTCCATAGGGAACAGGCACTTTTAATTGGCTTTGCTGAACTGCAGGTTTAGCCTTCAGGTTTAAGTGCAAAAGCAACCCGAGTAAACTGCTGTGTTTCTGTGCTATGTAACTTTGTAGTGACCCCTATTGGACAGGCTGAAATAGCTCTACACAAAACATCACAAGAGAACAATTACATATAAATGCATCACACCATGTCTAAGCTCAGCCAGCTTCCAAAACAAATTTGACCAAGAAGTTGATTGTTAATTTATTTTAGTAGTTTAGTAAGTCTTTATATTGAACACAAACATCTCTTTTCAAGGACATATCTCTTTGTATGACATGGAGATTGCAACAAAATCCCACAGACAATAGTGATAGAGCTGGTTAGTAGACAGATTTCTCAGAATGTATTTTTGTCAAGAATCCTGTTTAGTGTGTTTTGCACCTCCCTGTTGTCCGAGTGCATCTGCAGCTCACTGAAAACAGGAGACTGTGTGTCCGGATGCTCAGGCCTGATTCATCCTGACTGCTTCTTCTCCACAGACTTCAGTGTGTCTCACATGAGCTGCTCTGCTTTTAGCTGCATCACCTCAGACCCACATTTTAAAGGCCACAGAAATGCAGCTCAAGTGACTCTTCTGCTGTCAGTGTTTTAGTCTGACAATTTTTTTTTACATATGAATATTAATATATATTTAATGAATGAAAAATAAATGTGTTTGTTCACTAGAAAACAATGAATACAATTTTTAAATTAAAAATTTTAATTAAAATCCATGTATTTTTTATACCATTGCGAGGTAATAAAGAAGTTTCTACCACATGTATACATTGGTTTTCAATTTTACAAGACCCAGTGCTGGCATCATCTCAGAGCTATGATATAAATATTAGAGTTTTGTAGAGTTGATCATAAATTTCATTCCAAAATAAAATAATAATATTAATCTTCCAATATTTATATTGTATAACCTATAACCTATAACCTATAAAGGCAGAGCCACACTTTTTTGCATTGGTCTTGTAGAAAAAGCAGTAAGTAGTGTCTAGAATCTAATATTGCACTGGGAGGCTGTGTGCTTGTGCAGAGCGGGGCAGCTGTGCCAGCACGCTGTATTAGGCTTCAAATCAATCTCAGCCTCTTCCAAGTGAGCACTAAACGATTGTGCAAAGCCATGTGAGACTGGCGACCTTGCTCGTCCTTGACTACAGTGCGGCGTGTGGGTTGCTGTTTCTCTTGTCTGGCTGGTCAGTGGTTAAGTAAAGGCCTCAAGTTGTCAAAGCTCATTGGCCGTGCCCTTGTACGTGACCCTCAACCCACAAGCGCAGACCTGCACATCCCCTGGTATGATGCGAGCGCTGCTTGGATAAGGTTTGATCTGCGATTATCTGTCAGAAGCCCTGCACCCGTAGAAGGTAGTTTGTTGCCCCTGTGCCTGACGGGAGGCTGTGGTCGTTGGTCCAATCCCCAGACACCCCACTGCCTGTGCAGGCTGCAGCAAGAGGAGTTCTGTGGCTGCCTCCGTCTCTGTGACAGCCGCTCAGAGGCGAAGAGGCAAAGGGAGGAGAGAGAGAAATGGCATTAAGATGAGCAGTATTCCCACAGACCAAAGCCTGCCCACCAGCCATGTGCTGCGGCTCACCTGGTGCCAGATAAGTGCAGATTAGAGGTGAGCGGGGGTATTAGAGGCATCAGGAAATATCTCTCTGAAACCAGGCCTCTACCTTGATACTTTTGTGGATTTCTTGTGTCATGTCTGACATTTGATGCTGAGGCAGAAAGGGCACAGTACACCCCATTCTCTCAACTCTTTCATTTGTCATGTGTGTCATTATTGACATAATTGCTCAATTGAAGTTGTTGTGTTTCTGGTTACATTTACCTCCTGAGTTGATTCCTAAACAATGAACTTGTTTTACTGTAAAATATGTTTGATTTAGTTGGTTTTGGTCTGTTTGTCATAAAACAACAAAAAACAAACTTGAATTGGTTAGGTTTCATTTGTATGCTCTTGACTACATCATCATTATAAGAGTATTGCTATACTTTACCACAAATAAAAATATGCATGTTCTCCTATTGAAGTAGCAAAGTTCACATTTAATATAATTTCTGTTCCTGCTGCATATTGTCTGATTTGGTGTTGTAACTGTATAAATGACACTTTTTGAATTCCTATCTAGTTAGCAGAGAATATCAGCTCACTGACACACTGGATCAATACAGGAGCACAGCAGGAGGCACAGCGCCTCTAATGAACCGAATTGACTGGTGCAGAAATATGATTAGTCTTTCCCTGGTGGTCATTATGTTTCTTATGAGGAAGATCAATGTCTCTTCGGTGGATCAGTAAGCACACCCAGCATGAAGGCACGGCCTGCCATCAAACTGCTTAATGTTTAATTAAGTCACTATGAGCTCCATATCTTGTGTCTTTCACTCTTACTCAAAGGTCTGTCTTAAGCAGAGTGACTGATGTGGCTGTATGAGCCATGGCTCTTCATTTCATGGGCTATCTCATTTTAAATTGGTGAATGCTTTCTTTATGGTTGATTAGCAATTCGTGCAGATCTAATTATGGAACATAATAGGAAAAGTCTACACAGAAAAACAAAACTGGCCTACTTTGTAAGCAGTGATTGTCTCTGATATTGGAGTAATAATAATATGTACATAGGTGTAGCCTTAATGGTTTGACCTATGCACCTGTATTTAGTACAACCCATCAGACAATAATGTAGTGAAAAAATGCCATATTTGCACTCAACTTGTGAAACAAAACACAAAATGTAATCATTTCTGACACATCCTTGCTTAAGTAAAATTAAAAAGGCTATTCCTTGATAACTTTTTGTGTATCCTTCCATTTAATTATATTGTTTATAAATCGCCCCTTGCTGAAATTTCTGCCTTGATGATGTTTTAAATACACCTGTCAGTTGTCATAATGCTTCTATCCCTTTATTCTGTATATCAGTGTTTTAAAAAGGCATGACCTTGTCACATGCTGCTTGCTGCTCATAAGTTTTGCTGCGGTTCATGCCAGCCATTATAACACACACCTGCACGTGCACCTGTTGGCCCTGCTCAGCACCACATGGCTCTTCAGTGATGCACAATAGTTGAAAGTGAACTTTTCACTTTTTTTTTTTTACAGTCTCTACTGTGTGTGTTTGCATCAACATTTGCATGGATCTCAACTTTTCACTATTTTAACATTATTTTTAAGAATATACAATTTATTTGTATTGTTTGAGCAGTACGTCAAAAAGTGACAATGTAAGAGCATTGTCACTGATAATCCAAACATTATACTGTACTTCCAAAATGACACAAAGCTCAGAGAACGTCTCCTCTCTTAATTATTGCACAAACATTTATCCAAGCATCTCCAAGTGTTTTCTTACAGCTTGAAGGTGCAGGGTTTGTGTCCATCTGTGGGACTTTTATAATTCAGCCTCAGTGTTGCTATGATGACGTGTGGGGCTGCAGTCTGATTCCATCATCAGCATCATTACTGCTATTATCCCGTGTCTCCCTTTAATGTGGCCTAATGGATGACCAATAAAGATAGATGAGCCTGGCAGTGTGCGGCTAATAGGCAGGACATGATGTCTGGCTTATGTCCTGGAGCACATCTTTGACTATCAACTTCAGCCATATGCAACTAGAGGAAATTAATCCACAAATATCCACACAAATTCATGTTTCTTTAATCCACTGGTTTCTGTTTGTCATTTCTGTTGACTATACAACGTCTTTGTAATTATTATTACATTGCCATAATAGCAGCCAATACTAATTTTACTATTCTTTACAAATATGTGAACTCTGGTACCAGGCATCCACAAATTCCAATGAGCATGATTGACGGATCCTTTGTGTCAAAACATATCGGCTTTAAGAAAACAAAAACACAGAAGGCTGAGAGACAATGCAGACTTCTGTTGAATCAGCAAGTGATGCTCTTAACTAAGACTGAGGTAAAAGATGTTTCAGTGTGAGAAATATAAGGAGGTATTCCTACAGATGTGTGCAACGTGATTGATTGGACCACTGTATGTACTGTACCTCCTGCATTCAAACAAAAAGTGGGAGCAACTGGTTTATCAACATTTCAATGGGATTAAATTAATGCAATAAAAACACTGTATACAATTAAAACAATTCTAGTTTTTATTTTGTTTTGTTTCATGTTTTCATCCAGTAGGCATATACTCATCTGACGTCAACAACATAGACTGTATTTAACTTTTGTGGTTAAACGCTGTTTAGCAAATAATAGTGTAGGTAGTAAGTTATTTATTTATTATTTTTTAAAGGAATCCCCCTCGCCTTGCTTCCAAAGACACAGATTTCCCTTCACTCCTCTTCAGAATGCCTATATTGGGATGGTGATTTGCTCACTACTACATCACATCTGACTATTTTAACCAGCTGGTTATTTCTCTTAACTCAGTTTCAAGGATTTCATGTGTAGTATCCAGTAAAAACATATTGCTGGATAATTAAATTCTGTTCTGATTCAGGTTATCTAAGCCTAAACCAAAAGAAATTACTTCAGCTACAACAACTGGACTTTTTGACATTCAATTATGTGTTTATATTTTCCATTTGAATATAAAAAAGTTGACTGTGAGAGCAAACATCTAAAATGTAACAAATTTCATATTTGTATGTAGTTCAGCTGCCTACTGTCATGTCTATTATTCATGCCTTAATGATCTTCTGTGGTGATGTGGACCAGACAGGAGTAGCCGAGCGCAGACACCCACAACCCCCCTATGTGTATATTTTTTTAATACTTTGTGAGGAAAAACTGTCAACCATATCCAAAGTGCAGGACCAAAGAGAAGTAAATAATGTATGCGTTTGTTAGATTCTTTGAAGACAATATGTGCTACGCGTTACCAGTTTCAAACGTGGCAGACTTCAGACCTCTGCACAAGACAGATTTTGATAATCAGAAGGTGTATCTGGTTCACAGAACAGAGGAGAATGGCAGCGCAGGCCAGCCGTGCGAAGCACACATTCTTGCCCTTGCAGGTAAGTTGTCCTCGTAACTCGTTCGTAGTGTTTTTCTCGTGCTTCTCGTTTCGGCTGAGTTAACACAGACAGTGTGCGCAGTACTTTAAATGTGTTATATCGAGTTGTTCTTCTGTCGGTTCTGTCAAGACGTGATCAGCTGGAATCTGACACTGATAGCCATAACATTGTCCTCGTCCGTGACTAGCCTGATGTGCTAGTAAGATATGCTAAAATAAGTTTGCTTTAAAGTCACGCCATGTCAGCCATTCTCTGTGGTGTTCTGCTTTATATTGTCGGGTCGAAAATGTCTGCGATGTTTCCGCGGAGCTTTGATCACTAAATACGTGGCATGCAGCGGTAGCCGCTGAAAGCGGTTGTTTACAACATAAAGCTAATGCTAACATGCTTTGCTATTAGCGTTAGCATGTTAGCACCGACACGCTACTTACAGCAAACAAACGCAGACATGTCACTTCATTAGAAACGCTTATGACATATTGCTAAGGGTGCGTTATCATTTCTAGTGCCTTGTTAAAGCCCTCTATTGATACGTCTGTGTGGTGTCCTGTGGTTTACAGTTAGCTTAGCTGCCCTATCAGCTGGTTTGTGCCATTGAGGAAAAGGGATGCGGTGCTGCAGTCATCTGTGTCATTGATTGACTCAGACAACGCAAAGTAATGCTTTTTCAGTAAAATGTCTGTACTCTGTCTCGCACGATGTTTAGTATAACGGATCTGTTTTCACTTTGACAATCATAAAAGGCAATCGCGCTCTTTCATTATCGCGTTCTTTTTCGGAGTAAATGATAAAAGTCACATTATAAAGACTGGGTACCGTCTGGACATTTAGAGGCCACTTTAACATGTAGCATTCAAAAGTCAGATCAATTGATTAATGTATTTATTTTTACCGTGTACCATAATGAAGTGTTCATCTTTTTTAGACTCACTAGAAGATTTTGAAGATTGTATAATGCAAAAGAAGATGAAAATACCCAAGATGTCTATTAAAAATTCAGGAATTTCAATTGAGAACAACTTTGGAGAAGACAGAATGCCACTCAGACATAAAAAGGTAGGACATTCCAGTTATTTTGCCTTTTTTCTCACCTGATTGTATTGTACATAAATTTATGTGAAAATCATTCTGTTCACCACAATGCCACTGTGTATCTTTAGCCTATATTCATGCTTCACTTGAAATAACTGTATCTCTTGGGAGGGATCTTGTCTCTATTCCACAAACTTGGCTCACTGCCAAAATCTCTTCCACTATTTTTACCATATGCTGGATTAACACAAATTCAGCACTCTGGACAGCTGCCCTTTCACAGACAAATCCTCTGAGCCGCTCATCAAAGAACTCAGTGACTCTGCTCCTCCTAGTTCCTGTTGATTTACAGTTGTAACAAACTATTGGCAGCCTCTTAGACTTGTCTAAACTAGCTTAAAGCTTTGATATATTGAAGTTATTTCTTGAAGTGAGACTTTTAAATTGTTTGCATATTTATAGTATCATATTCATAACTGTATTTAATGAGTTAATTGCCGGATTGCTGTCTATAGGCCCTTTTTCAGGACCACGGACGTCCTCTCTCTAACTCCTCTAAGAGCCTGGCTGCTGTAGTAGCTCGTTTGGAACGAAATGCTGCCAGCTCCTGTGTGGAAGGAGAAGAGGACCTGGACGATGAGCGTCTGGCTGAGGGAGATGATGCAGATGATGAAGATGAGGAGATGGATGCCGAGCAGCAGAGACACTATCACCAGCAGCAGCAGCAGCAGCAGCAGCAGCATCATTTGGACGCAGATTCTCAATGTGTGTCTGAGGTGGCCCCTGTGGTCCCTAGAGTTCTGTACGAGGAGCTGGTGCACAGCTACAGGCAGCAGGAGGAGGAGATGAGGCGACTGCAGCAGGAGCTGGAGAGGACCCGCAGGCAGCTGGTACAACAGGCCAAGAAACTCAAGGAGTACGGCAGCCTCCTCAATGAGGTCAAGGAACTGAGAGACTTCAACCGCAGGCTACAGGACGTCCTCCTCATGAGACTGGGCAGTGGTGAGGAAACACATTCACTCAAACCCAACTAAAGATGCTCTTGTTGTTTTAGAAGTTTTCTGAGAGATGTACGTGGAGGATAAATTACTTAATTTCCCTTACATTTGGTACAATCTAAACATTGACATACTTAATATTAAGGTGAACAAAGTGCATGTTCTGAGGATTGAATGAAATGGTTTGACATTGACATAGAGATAAGAAGTATGTTTTTGGCAATTGCTGTTAAACTTTAGACTGTGCTATAGTGAGTACCTTCTGGGAAAACTATCTATGGACTGAATTTTGACTCAGTGGATTGAGTTTTCTAACTTGTTTCTCTCTTGTGCCTCTTCAGAGCCTATGCATGACAATGGAACTCAGACAATCAAGGCCGAAGTGGTTGAACCCATTGTGGAGGTTCAGGACACATGTCGAGAAGAGGCCAACACCAGCTCCAGCTACTCCCCCTCCCCCAGGACAGTCTACACCTGCAACGATGGAAAGGTCAGTCACCCTTGCAGAAGATGTGTTATGTAAAGATTATTCAATAAGAATAATCCTAAAACCATACAGACCTGTCATGTATTTTGTGTTGTTAACTTTTGTTTATCAGTGCTGCCATTTATGACTAGGTGAAACCTCTTGTTCAAGGATTGTGCATTTTTCCTCATAAAATTTTCTTAACTGTGGAGTTAGACTAAATAGTTATACACAGACTGCCCTGTCCCTGCACGTAAAGATTGAGAAGATTATTATTGCTCCTGCTATCCAGACCAGAGTCATCAGTGTTTATTAACCTGTTAGGGTTTTCACTCCCCCACTGCTGTAACTTAACCCACATCCTGTCTTTTCTGACAGGGGGGAATTGGTACTACAAGCTTTGGGGCCTGCAGCCCCTTCAAGCGTGAAGAACACTTGCAAATTAGAACTCTCCTACATTAGGGACCCTATATTAATTATTTGCACGAGAGGAATTTATAGTGACTGACAGGTTAGCCCAAGTGAGAGAGCGCGGGGGAAAGGTTGAGAACCATGAGGGAGATGAAAGGAGAGATAAATGGCAGCAACAGGGAGGGAGGATGAAAACAATCTCCAAGTCGAACTTAAGGCAGAGAGAGCTTGTCTGTTGGCCCTCCTCCTATAGAACATTAACTACACAGGGAAAAGCCCTTTGAATGCTGGCCTAAAGATTTACCATTGATAAGAAAGTGGAGCCGGGCTCATAGTCACACATGCTCCTGCTGTGTTAGCTCACCTGGCAGTCTGCTTCATCTGTGTGTACCAACCAGACTGTGAAGTGCCCCAGGCTAACTCTGCTAAGGTAATCCAGACAACAAGCTTCCCCAACCTCAAGCCGCTGTCTGTTAACCCACTGGATACTTTTTATTTAGACATATTACTGTTTTTCACAATGACGCATGTCCCTTTAGGTCCACCTAGGTGGTGGGATCTGGGTTGAAGAGGAGAAGTGGCACCAGCTACAACGCACACAGGGAGATTCAAAGTTCACCAAGAACCTGGCTGTGATGATCTGGGGCACTGAAACGCTCAAGAATCGTAGTGTGACTGGAGTGGCCACCAAAAAGAAGAAGGATGCTCTGCCCAAGCCTCCACTGTCTCCCAGCAAGCTTAAAATAGTTAGAGGTATTACACAAAGAAAGCTTCCTTTTGGATGTCCAAAGTGCGATGACTAGATGTGCAAACAAAACTAATGAGGTTTTCATGTTCTCTCTTTCTAGAGTGTCTCTATGACAGAGTTTCCCAAGAGACAGCTGACAGTGCAGAAATAACACAAAGATTGTCCAAAGTGAACAAATACATTTGTGAAAAGATCATGGACATCAATAAGTCCATCAAGAACGAGGAGCGGCGGGAGTCCAAGCTGCTGATTAGACAGACAGTCAAGATGGAAAACTACAACTATGATGGCATGTAGTGACCTCTGTGGTCCACGCCTTCTGCCCAAACCACCAGTGTGTAGAGGACTCAGCGTGGTGGGTTTGGGGGAGTTTTGTCATCCTATTTTATTTTTTTACACCATTTGCTTGGTTTATAGGAAAACCATGTTATGGCTCTAGTGATAGCAAGAATCCATCCCCTTTGGTGGCACACAATTTGGCAGCAGACAGCTTTACCCAGCAGTCGCTAAACGTGAACTGTACAATGTGAGCATGGATGAGTGTTTAATAAGCTTGGAGAGGAACAGAGATGTGCTGTACTGGTCCATTGAGCTATGTATTTTGTCCTGAGTGATAAGATGTCAGTATTAGATTAATTATTGTTCTGTGTCAGAACATACAGTTTTAAACTTTTAAAAAGTGTGTCCCTTAAGACAAAGTCATTTAAATCTGTCCAGACAATGATGCTGCCTTTTAAAAGGTCTTAGACGTAAACAGTCGGTGACACCCAGGGATTGTCTGGCTGTGTTTTTGGTACCTCCCACAATGGGCATCAGGGTCTTAAATGTCCATATTTGAATCAGTTATAGCCATATTTGTTCTCTAAACTTGACGTTAATGCTCTGAGAGATTTTCATATTGCCCCTTAACTAATTTCCAGTGACTTTCCCTTTTGGTTTAAGAGAGCACAATCATGATGTGATGCCTGTGTTCTTACTGAAAGTTTACTGTTAAATACACTGTTGGTACATGCGTGGTATACAGAGAGGCCTTAAAGGATGTGAAAATACCCAAGGTTTGTGTGCCCTGAGTATTCATTAAGCTGTGATTGTAGATGTATAGAAAGCTGTAGCACTTTGCAGTGAGAATGTGGAGAAGTGAGGTACTATTGTGTGACACACACTCACTATTAGACTGAGCCAGCCTGAGCTGTCCTGCTGTCAGAAGACTCTGCAGCTCAGGACAAAGAGGACAGTGTGTGGAAACCAGGGCACAGCTCAGCACGGCTCAGGTCATCCTATGTGAGAGTAGTGGTAGCTGTGGGTAAAGCTGTCTGAAACTATTTGGCTGTTAAAATTGTCTGGGCCAACCCAAGCCTATATTAAGCCTGTGTTTTTAAAGCACGCCACTCAAGACAAAGTAAGGTCGCTCCAGTGATTATTTCCTCTTGAGCCATGTCACCAGAACTTTGAAAACAACCTTATATACTTTTTTAGATGTTTTTTTCAGTTACTTTATTGTTTTGATCCAAAAGGGTTTGCTTGGCTGTCTGCAGGCTGGAACTAAATGCAGCAGATTGAAATCTCTACTGTGACCTAGCTGTGGCTAACTGTGAATCTGAGCAGAGCCTTTTGTCGTCACACTCACCCCAAGAGTTAGTCTTTGTTTTACTTCCCCTGTTCTTTTCTCTGTTTTTTCCATTCTTCAGACCAGCCTTTTCATTTCCTGTGTTTTTTCAGATGTTCATTGTACATAAGAGACATTTTAGTTCTAGTCTCTGGTTATGTTCTCGTTCAGTCCATTCTAGCTCTTATTCCTATTTACTTTTCTCTTGTCTTGGTTTTACACTTTTTTATTTTTTCAGAACTTTTTTGGCTTTACGCTTGCTATAATGTCTACATGGCGACATTTTTACCATAGGAACCCAAAATGCCACATCCAAATACTCTGTCTAGGAAAGGACACGTAGCTTCCAAAACCCCTTCTGACAGTTTTACTAAATTAAGCCAAATTAAAACCACCACTATAGATCTATCTGATAAATAATATAGACAAACCATTGTGCTTGTGGCACTGAGATGCAGTAGTTAGATCAATACAAATCATTGACCTAAAAATGCACTTTACGGTTGTGGGGAATTTGATTTGATTTAAATAAATGTGTTGTTTAATTTCTTATAGATTAAGGCCTAACAATCAATGTATTATCATGAAGCACCTTAGGCTATTGTTTTGTATAGCAAAAATAAGAATGGGGCTGCTTTGTCAAATCAGTAGGCCCTTCAAGTGTCAGTACTTAATAATAATAATGTTAGCTCTATTCTTAAATATAATGTTTGGGGTGTTTTTGGCTCCACTTGAGCCCCCTGAACAATAAAGAATTACTGTTAAACGCTAAACTTGGCAAATTGACAAAGTGCAGCCATGTTTAGCTTTATGAGTCCAAAAGATTTTGTATGTTGTATGAATTGTGCACAGTGACTGTAATGTGTGCTTTAACTTAATGTGTCAAGATGCTGGGATGTGTAGCTGATTCTGTAGAGTTGAATGCGTATTTTTACAATGAAATGGTAACTGTAAGCCAAAGTATTGAATGCTGAGATCAAGGGGGTGCTGACTGAGGGATGAGCAAGGTTTGCACAAAAAAGCCAATGCCAATTAATAATGTTAACAATGGCATATTCTCAATGATATTTTAATGGTTTATTCTAGTGTCCCTCAGTGTCCCTTAGCTTTTGTTTCCCCCGTGTAAAGGGTTTACTTGCATAGGCATGTGTTAAAATACATGCAGCTCAAGAAAAAGCAAAGAATTCTGCTGTGCAAATCAAGCGTGCTTTCTGATCCGTCTTGTATTGTAATTGTGTTTGTTTCTTTGTTGTCCAATGCCAAAAGGGGGTGTGGTTAAAGTAATGCTTGAACAGCATTCATAGAGCTATTACATTGTGTGAAATGTCAACTTGTTTTTCAAATCTAGAATCCTGGAGTGCAATTAAGCCTAATCCTTTAACTTAAACCATCTTTAGAGGATGAGCCTCTATGGAAACCCACGTGTTTTAACCTAGATTTTGCCTGAGCTTCAATGGCACGGCCAGTCTCTGAAATCAAATCAAATGTACAAATGACTTGGAGAAGAGCAGCTTAGTGTATTTGAACATGGAGCAGTACAGGTGAAATCAGTGCATTGTAGACGAGTTTGACCTTTGAACTCAATGGCAGAGCTCTGCGCCGCTCACTGTCAAACTCAAGTAGCGATAGGCAGGAAAAGAAACCTCATGGCACTGTGGCTCACGTCACTGCCACATCTTATTCCTGACATTTCTCTGGACTGGATTTGAAAGTGCACATGTATCTACAGGCTTTGGTATGGCCAAACGCAACACGTCGTCTTTGAGCCTCAGATACACACTTGTTGTAAATGAGAAACAGAGGAACACACTGTTAGGACTATGTAGAATAGTCTTAAGCTATCAGTAACTTTGTATACAATCCACAAACCGGTTCTACTTCATCTAACTTCACCGTCCTACCTCATTGTTACTCTGGTGTTTGTCAGTGACTGTAAACTATGTGTGTATAGTATAAAAATATATAGAAACAAACGTTATACCTGATTACTCTCAACATGTACAGCTTATACAACTTGTAAAACACCTCAGTACACAATATCATTCTTAGGAAAAGTCCGTTTTATTACTTGCTTCTAAATGCTGCTGTACGGGGGTGTCCGCGTGAGGGTCGTCTCTGGGTATATATCTGCTCTTTGCTCTGTCGTGCAGTGGAACTTGGTGGTTGTATTCTGTCTCTGTAACGCATTCTGAGATTTTTACTGGTTGACGGTGCTACCAGCAAACAGTTCAAACATGATCTGTATCTCGGACCTCAAATGGTGCTGTTTTTCTATGTTTTTATCCTCATACACCTCTCTGTGTTAATATTCAGGTGTGTCAACTGCTACTTTCCCCTCAGCTTAATCAATCTGTAACTAATTTTCAAAGCCAAAATTTTTCGCTAAATGATAACCCTGCTCTTATTGTATCTGCTATATGCTATCCATCCAAATATTGTAGATAGTTATTACTATATCCTCAGCTGTGAGTTTCACAAGTACCTCAAACATTTTCAATGGATGCATCTGCTCCTATAACACCTCTTGTCTACCAATACCCTACCGTTGCAGTATATTTAGATATATGCATTTTACTAGATCAGGTTACACTCTATAGTTCACCAGATAAGCTCACTTTCAGACTAATCTAATGGATACCACTGTTCACTATCAATGAGTTGTCTATGAATTTGAATACATCTTATAACACAGAGATTCCCTTGGCAGCTTCCTGGTTTCCTCCAAAATCCTTTGCAATCTAGTACTTTTATATCCAATGTAAAATGTGCTCAGGATTGGCTAAATGTGAGCTTAAATCATATACGTGGCTGTACAGAAGTAGTGCCAATGGAATCTTTCTGTCTTCTCTGTGTTGTCTGTTTTATTTTTGTTTTTTTGTAACGCTAAGAGGAAACAAGCTGGGGAAATCCTCTTTACTGTGAGCAGTGTGTGAAAAAAAGAAAAAAAAATACAAGCACTTAAGCCATTCGTTGGACTGTTGCTCTGGTCCAGGGAGAGATTACGTGTGTGACTTTCTATGCAGGTGCTGCGTTGTGATCACCTGGTACCACATCACTGTCGGGTGACGGGGAGTCAGGGAGAACCTTTTTGAATGTGTCTGCACAGCCTTGAGATTGTGAATGAGACAATGGCGACATGACAAATCCATGCAGAACTTGTACAACATGTGTAAAGTGACCAGCTGTGGGTGTGTGGCTCTAACAGGGTTCTTACTGTATGGTGTGATAATGTGAAGACGTTAGCAGGAAATGCTCCCTCACCCACTTAAAGCCTCCCAAGGCGACCAAACATGAACAATGTGATAAGTATTTGCCATATTAGAGTGTACATGTCTTTGCTAAACCGGCCACACCTCTGCTAACGCAAGCAACTCCTTGACGCTTAGCATCCTGTTCTGTGTATCTCTTGCTGCATTCAGGAGCACCTGTTTAATGTATAGATAAACAAATAAATCAAACTTTTATTCAATCATCCACCTGGTTTGTGTTTTTATTATTCAGTGTCTTCAATGTCTTTTGCTTTGCTGCATCACCTGTTTTTTATTGTTGTTTTTTTCAATGACCTTGGAACAACATGCAGAACAGGATCTTATTTTGTATATTGCATTTCTGTCCCAATCTGGATTTTTAAGAAAAGTAAATGGAGGTTACCACTGAGCAAACTGGGAGCACACACCTCCCACAACCCTTAAAGCTGTTAATTTTCTTTACCGAATTGCCAGGCCTAAAGAAGTCCTCTTCCTCAAATTGATGGTCAGGGATGTCTAATGGATTTCGTAAAACCTTCATGAACCTAGGCTAATGCAAATTTTCCAGCACATGGTAACTAGGGAAACTTATTTTAAATGGGAAAATTAAGCAGAAGAACTGACTTTACAATAGAAGGTGCACAGAAAAGCTCAAAATACAGTGGACTGCAATTTATTGACCCAAACACGCTTTGTAATAGTGCCAGATTTAAACTATGCTACACCTTAAAATGAAGCTCAATTATGTTAATGTTATATTATATTAAACAACCACTTGTCAAGGCAAAATGTACAGGCAATTCCCTCCATACAGGCATTACACTGTAACTTTTATACGACAAATTACCATTCACTTTATATTTAATATCAAAATGATACATTATCTATAACAGGCTTTGTAATGTGTGCAGAATATATCTAATTGCCAAATGTTAAAGGCAAGCTTTATTTATATCATACAGTGCTGGATTAATACTTAGACTTACTGGAAAAATACTTGGCCAGAAAATATCACAACACTTTCAGTTTTACTTCCATAATTAAAGATCCAGCCAAAATGCACCAATCCACCTGCTGATGTCATGAACGTTAACATCTACCTTTTGCCTTTAGTTTAGTTCAATTATCCAAATGAGTCTAGTGAAGGTTTCATGGATTTTAAAAACACAGTGGAGCACTCTATTCCCACATAACATCACAAGGTGTAACAGAATATTTTCTGTTTGAATGAAAAACTGCCTAAATATACAGGTTTTAAGCATGTGTGAATTAAACAAAATACAACTCCAGGTACGTTTTTGATGAGGAAACAACATCATAACATAGATCAGAAGATCCCCTAAACATCCAGGTAGTGACAGACGAACAAATAGTTGTCGCTATAAGCACTGAGCACATACCAACGCTTTTAGTTCCTTCTCTCTGTCCACTTTATCACCACTGCATCTTTTCACATTCTTTTTTCTCAATTAAACTGCTCCTCCACTCTCTCATAGCATGTTCCTCCCTGTCTGCAGCCCTGATACATTTCCATACATTATTGCCCCTGTAAGCAGTGTGTCAGGCACCCAGGCTTTTCTCGCAGCCCAAGGGGACTTCTCAATGTCATTATCGCTAAAGCCTGCCACATGCCTGTAATGTATTGCCGCCTGTCTTTATTGGCACCGCGATGATTCAGTGTTGGTGATGATGGATTAGTTGCGCCTCAAATCGGGCCGGGCTCACAAAGTCCACTATTTGACGCATAAACAATATGTCCTCCTCATACGCTGCAGAGTACCTCCAGACATACAGTATTTAAGTCACATACAGTCTAATGAATAAGTTCATTTAAAGTCATTTTCCAGGGGCTCTCATCCAGACAGGCTGTATGCTGCAGCAGCGAGTGATGTATGGCAGTAATGGAGTGTCTTTATGGCTCTGTTAGTGTTCGGAATGTAAAAATATACTAGCTTTTGAGGTCGATAGGAGAGGCTTCACAGAGGAGAATCTGAATGTGTAGTGGTACATTCTGTTCTAGCACGCATGCCCTTAAAGCGTATACTTAAAGGGTCACTATGTAACTTTTCTACTGAGGGTTTACCACCTGCTCATCGCCAGGGAGATGTTATTGCTCAGCCTAGACTGTTCCAGCCAGTGGCTTGAATCATGAATATCTCCACAGAGACATGCAGACAACAGCACCAGATCAACACAAAACACCTGTAATTTAAGAATTACATGATAGTTTGTGGACCAAATGCTCTACCACAGTGGCCTCCAACCTTTTTTGTGCCACGGACTGGTTTTACGCACTTCAAAAGATGGTTTAAAATCCTGTTTTAGTCCTGGTTTAGACCTGGTTTTAGCACAGATTTTAGTCCCGGTTTAGTTCTGGTTTAATTCTGCTGTAGTCCTAGTAACACAGTTTGCCCTTCCTATGTGAGGGGGGGTTTGCACTTTTGTGGCTCGGTATCAAACGACCCAGGGCCCGGTACTGGTCCGCGGCCCGGTGGTTGGGGACCCCTGCTCTACCATTTTCATGGAGACAAGCATAACTTCCTTATGTCATTGATTACAGCCAATATGTAAACTCACTTACTTTAAATTATGTTGTGTCAGTAGTGTTTTTATTTTATTTTTGGACATTAAGTGTTCAGTACAAACCATGATCTCCCTGTGTATCTGCATTGTTTCAGCCCATACCACAAAACAGACAAAGTCGTTTCTTGAGTTACTCCAAACTGGAAGGACAGTTTAACATTAGATCCTCAAAGCTCCTCTCCCTCTCTCTCTCTCCTCATGTAATATCCTCGACTTGAACAAAAAGTTAATTACTGCGTCTCTACTTTTTTCTATCACTGAGTTTGTTTAAATCCCTATTTGACCCACCCAGATGCTTTGCTTATCTTGCAGTATTTTCCCCTTGGCACTAAAATCATTCCCATAATTATAAATAGCAAAAGTTTATAATTTCATCTCTTTTGTGCTTTTAGTGTTTCATAAGCTGAGCACTTATTATCTAATTTTCCAAAAGTTTGTTTTTGTTTCCCATTTACAGTGATCTCATTTAGCGCTGGAAGTTATGTGTATCTGCCTTCATTAACTGTGTTGCGGGATTCATTTTAAAATCAAGCTTCTCTTTCAGTTTAAAATGAAAGTGACTGCTTCAGTTGTATTGGGTTTTGGGGTTAAAATGGGATGTATGTAGCCAGTGTTGAGTAGAAGCAGCACACACATCTACTGTACAGCACACACCCTGCACATGTGTGTCCTAAATGGCCTCTATTAATGCAGATGGCTCCCCCAATTAACACAATTCAAAGTGATGATGAATTTTTTATTCTCTGAGCATTTAAGCTAATTATGGCCCAAATGAAGCAGGTTCCAGTGAATCAGCGTGGCAGGGGCTGCCAATGGCGCCCAGTGTCACTGTCAGAGGGAGTCTGCAGCAGCACCCGCCGCGTCATTACAGCTGCTTAATATTCATGTGCAGCTCTGCTCCACACTCACCTCTCCCATCTCCTCTGTCTCAGTCCTTAACCTGTCTCCTCACACCAGCCTCCGCTCACCGCCTCTGATGTGCTGTTACAAATGAAATGCTCTAATTGTGCTAATGGCATGTTAATTATAATTTAATGTAGTAAATAAAGCTTGTTACAAGCCAGGATATTTTGTTTTTGACTTCAAGGACAATCATTCGAAATGTCCAATGGAGTCACCCTCTGCTGATGGAGACCTTCATCCAGAAAAAGTGACACACTGGGGCTTTAGTCCTAGTACTTGATATACTTCTATACATATGTTATATGTATATATTTGTCACATGTTGGTAACTAGATCAGAAAAGGATGGGTAGCAGATGTGGGTGCTCAGTCACTGTCACATCATTTTGTCATTTCATTTTTTAAATAGTTAGACATATTGTTGTTGTACATTTTGTGGGTGCTTAACTTGTAGTGACTGCATATCTCTCAGGTTTCAGCTAAATGAGTTTATCTGAAAGTTGTTGGTTCAATCCTCTCCTCTCCCTATTCACACTTCATTAAAGTTCTGTTCCTTTTGAGACCTCCAGATCATTGTCACGTCTTTATTCCCTTTACAAACAGTGGATGCGCAGTGGTTGTTGTTTTGTTTGTGTTTTTAGTCTGTGAAATGAACATACCTGAGCCTGTTTAATATCGGCTTATAGCTTTGTGAGTCAATCTCCCTATTAAGCAGATTAGATTTACCTCCTTGTAATCAAAGATGAATGGTGGGTTTGTATTTGAATTTATGTGCACGTTTATCTCCAGCTCCCTCAGACTAAACAAATTAAAACTGATGAGGACGTTGAGTTTAAAAGGGAAAAAGAATAAAGTGCCCAGAGACAGAAAAACAATTAAATTTCTCGTTTTATGTGGTAGCAGTGGTCATTTAGCGGCCGCTCTTTATTTAAATGGTAATGTGAAGCGGGCTAAACAGGCGAGGAGAATCAGTGGGGGAATAGAGGAGGGACTTCAAACCACGGCGGGCTCTGTGACTTTATCTGCTCAGTCCTGCTGTCGACTGGCTCCAGACCCAGAGAGGGGGACCACTGACTGACAAGGACTGACTCTTCTTCCTCACAGTTCCACCATAATTAATTAGGTGAGATAAATTAAACCGTTTCTAACCCAGCAGCAATTGGACTTGTCCATCTTACACATTCAAAAAGAGACAAACATTTTCAAAATACTTTATACTTGAGCTGTTACACATTTATTTTAGACATTTTAATCTAAAGATACTAAAGGGAATTAATATATAGACACTGATTTTCTGGTTATGTCCTTTTTGTCTTCAGTCATGATATGTCTAGATTTCAACTTTAACTTCTTTGGCTAAACTCAGACGGAGAAATGCATCAGTTTTGTTTCTTTCAGACACATGAAATAAACTCTAGCTCATTGGATATAATAAGAAATTATATCTGTGGCTGATTTTTACTGTGAAAAACAGAAATAGTTTGTTTAAAACAGTTTGCAGCAGCAGAGTTATTCTTAACTTTCCTGATGTAGCATTCAATTTACCACAATTAATCTTTAAGCACTTTTCACAAGTGCCAGAGTGGAATTTTGCGGGTGACGGCTAATGGTGTGTGGAACAGATTTACCTCCTGGTTTGTGGAAGATAAAACATGTTTTCATTTAAATTAAGACAGCACACACTTGTCTTATTTTGACCCTGAGAGTAAAAGAAAAAATAAAATAAAAATAAAATGACTTTAACTAAATATATACAAAATATACAGTATGGATCAAAATATATAGTGTTTCTGCGCCAGTCTCTATTTCCAGTGGCGTAGACGCCCTCCCACTGCACTAATGACCTTGTTAATGACAGGCTTGTTTGGAGCTGTGAGATGACCACAGGGCGGGTCAAACACTCACACCACCTCCACATTCACAGCTGCACATGTCAACCAAGGTGCACAGAGCCTTATAACCAACAGTTTTTTTTTTCTCTTACAAATAAAATGTACTAATCTGTGATATCACCTGCATTTCATAATCTAGTTTTATGTTACAGTGTTCATATGACATTCATTAAAATAATTAAAGCTGCAGTGTCCCCATGCACATTGCAGTATCTTTTTATCTTCACTTGTTTAATTTTCTTGTTGATAGCAATCTATATGTACATCTTATCTTGCTGTGCTGGTCTTTTGTCACTCTCTATTAATGGAAAGGTTCATTCTTATTGTATTTCTGAACTTTAAATGAACATGTTTCAATATATATACCAAAACAGATGGATTTCCATGTCTGTACTGTATTATTTAGTCTTCAGTCTATGAAAGAACTGATCATTTAAACAAGCTCAGCATATGGTCGGGGTGTATGGTTAAAAATATATATATAATAAATTAAATAATGATCTCAT
>KN494112.1:11349-25409 GCA_000787155.1 Scartelaos histophorus | reverse complement strand
TGAAATATGACTGTTTTGTGTGTTAAACAGTACTAATTAAAAGTCTGTATTGTTCTATGTTCAGGAAATTCATATTGAAAGACAATTTTATTTGTTTTCATGCAACTCCAGCACTTTTTGTGAGCTTTATCTCTCTGTGTAACTGTCCTTCAGGAGTGGCTGGTCTTGGTCTGTTGGTCTCTGGGTCAGTTTTGGATGTGATGGTGAAACCTGGAGACAACATCACTTTGTACTGTGACTGCACATGTCCTACTGGAGTCTACACAGTGTGGTACCGCAACTGTTCTGACCCAAACCATCCCACACTGGTTCTGAGTGGTACCGCAACTGTTCTGACCCAAACCATCCCCCACTGGTTCTGAGTTTTGACCAAAAAGATCAAAATTCCATTTTAAAATGGAAGAATCCACTGCCTCGGTTTGAGTTTGTGAAGGACTCCAAATCTACCTGCTTTAACCTGCACATCACTAATATCACAGAAAATGATGGAGGCTCATACTATTGTGGAACTGAGACCAGGGAAGTTTTGGAGAAAAATGGAACAGGTCTAACAAGTACAAAAGTGTACACCTATGGAAATACCTCAAGAAGAATATTATTTGGTAAGTATGTGAAATAGTCATATATTTTAAAAAAGAACTTAACAGTGAAATATTCCAAGCAGAAATATATTTTCAGAAAAATGGCTTGTTTACATACTCTAATATTTAAATTAAAATAACTAAGCACTACAGTACAGACATTCACTAATATCAGTATTCTGTAACAGTGTGTCTCCTTTAAATACAGTTATATAGTACATAATATAGTTTTTGCCTAATCCAGAGCCCAATGAAGCTACGAAGTCTGACTCTGCAAAGTGTGAAGTGTGCTGGATTCTGCTGTTTTCTCTGTGTCCAGCCCTGACCCTTCTGTCCACTCTGCTGCTCGTGTTTGTGCTTTATTCAGAATGCTGTAAACAAGGTACATTAATAATACATAGTTTGAAATGCAAGAAATACCTCAGCCAAAAAGTATAATGTAATGTAAAATTACAATTTAGTTGTAATTTTAAAAAACACAACTAAATTGTTAGTTATATTCAATCTGTTGTCATACAAATAACTTGTGTGTATATTTTGAAGTGTTTTGTGAAAATGTTGTATATTTGTAGACATGAAAAGAGCAGAACCCAGAGTTCAGATGAGCCAGAGCGAGGTAACACTTGTACATTTTGACTCTGTTTGGTGTTATAAGTTTTAATACATTTGGTGAATGTCATTTCTAGGAGGGAGATGTGTGTTACGCTGCTTTAGAAATCCGCCAAGCATCACAAAGACCAAAGAGAAAGAAAAAGACCCCCGACGCTGATTTCAGCACATATTCTGTCATCAAAACCTCTTAAGAATGAGAAGCAAAGAATTATGGAAAAACAGATTTGTCTTAAACTATATATGTCCTCAACCTAATTTTACTTTTGTTCATTTGAACCAACCTACACTTTTTTGCATATTAAAAAAATCTATTTAAAGTTTTACTGGCAAAAATAACAGTAGTGATACCACAGTCTATGTATATTATTTGTATAGAAGGGGGGCATGCAGAGCTTCTTATTTGGATTCTTTATCATTTCTATTTCATCTAAATAGTGTGGGGTACATTTTAAAGATATTTTTCACCCCGGCTGTCTGATAATCTTAAAATGTTTGCTTGTGCCTGTCCTGGACCCATATTATATTTTCCACTTTGCTTCCTTTGTAACCTGATGTATGAACGCTACTTCAAAATGATGCGGTGTTAATAAATATGTTTGTAATTGTGTGACTCATTTATGAAAACAAGGAAATAAAATACTTATCATTATATTAACATTCATCCAATACTTTTGATGAATGTGCTAATAACATCTTAATTAGCCTCAATATAGAAAAATGTAATTCATTATGAACTAACTTAGTTTAGTAGTTAGCGTTAGGGTATTAATTAAGTTGTTCTTAATCCTGAGTCTTAATAAACTCTTGTTCTTTATAAATGAAGTCTTTTTTCATGCTTTACACACATCAAATCAACTTGGAAACATGATGTTCTGTTATAAGTATCAAATGTAAATCTTTGTGGTCTGGAAATCAGTGAATTGTGAAATGCTGTTACAGTTTTAGATCAACATGTGCTAACATTTTGGCTCGTTTTTATGTTTGAGTTTTTCAAATTAAAACACTGACTTTGTTCCACCAGAAAAATATGCAGATGAATTGATTGATTCTAGTGTAGCAGTGTGACCTGCAGCCAGGTCTTGCAAGGGAGAGACTGTTCCCACTGGCCAGCTGTCAATCAATAAGTAGTGCTTCCCTTGTGTTGCTCGCCCTCTGACTCGTGCACTTCCTGGGTCCCCCCTTCAGTGCCGTGGCCACCCGGCGCCGCATGTTGTGCTTCATATATGTGATCGCTGGTCCAGGATAGTTGCAGTACCGCTGTCAAAGCCCCACAATTCACGTTCCTGTAATGTGAAAGTGACGTGACTCCTATGAGCTGCGGTGTGGGTGCTGAAGCTGTCGCCGTGCCCTTTTTCTTTTTTGTGCATGTGTGACTGAGTGGATTGAATTATCCATCTTGCTTCATTCAGATGGGCCTGACCTGTGAATCCAAACATTAACTTGCTCCCCAACTTGTTATTTCACAGACGCTGAGCTGAACAAATGAAATGCATAAAACTATTTATGTACATGTTCTCAACTAAATGAATTACTTGTGTAAAATAAATGTTCTTATTTAAAAATGGAACCTTCCCTCTGTGTTATCAAGAACGAACCTGTGTGACATTTTTAGTTATTTTCGGGGGTATGCCAAGTGGCATTGTTGATTATAATTTAGCTATTTTATTTACATTCTTGACACCACCCTGTCTCTGCCACACTTGCACGCTATCTGTTCTGACTGTTGGACAAAGTAACCAGTCCAACACCTTTTGGAGCTTAGTAATTGTGCATAAAAATGACAACCTGGGTTCCTCAGTGCATGGCCTAATATGAGCTGAGATGAGCTGAGATGCCCAGCAGTTTGTTCCATACACCATACTGTTCTGGTGGAGCCAGGTGAGGACAGTGATAATGTGCGACCTGCTGTTGGGAAAGATCTGAAGTCCAAAGTCCTCTATACACTATAGAAAGAAATAAGAAAAATGTCTCGGATCCTTTTGCCACCTTTGGGAAAGTCTGAGAAACATCCAAGGTCCTATAGCTGCTACAGTTCTAACTGACATGTTCATGCACTTTTTGACAATTTTCATAAGAAAAAATAATACTTGAGCATGCCATCCTAAAAGTACCATGTTCTACAATACCATCTTTCCAACGCAGATTTTTTTCATTTAACAATTAACCCTTTCTTACCCAGAATTTATAGCAGGAACTTCAGCGATATGTCATTTTTAAAAGCATAAATTTACACTAGAGGCAGCAGAGCTGCTCCTGCAATGCTACCCTCTGTATATTCCACTGACTGTATGAAGAAGTGGACTAAGCGAGTGGGTCCCATACCAGTCAGCTCCAGTCAAATGAAGCTTGCAATGCCATTAGTTACATAGGCGAATTTGGAGATGACTCAGTATTAGCAATAGGATTTTTTTTATCAGACAATATCACAAAATAAAAACTCCAGGATCATGTAAAGTGAGTTCATATGAACATTTTAAGACCAAACTGACGAGGTTCACTGCAGCAGTTACAGAGAGAGTCAGGGTCAGAAGAAGCCCGAAGTGCCAGCATGTTAACCTCCTATATGGAACACGGCAGCTAGCGTGTTAGCTGTTTATATACACATTCTATGGTATATTCTTATGTTGAAACATAAAACTCAAAAAAACTAAAACAAACAAACACAAAGAATAAATAAGGTGCAAAAGGGGGGTTACTATGGTTAAATTATTGTGTGATCTTGGGAAATTATTCCACAGTCTGTAAAAAGTATCTTGTGATCCCACAAACCTTTATTGCACTGAATGAATGAAGAGGTAGACAGAGAAGGAAGAGAATCACAACCACACCTCTGCTGCATGGAATGTTACAGAGGCACGGTGAAGTCTCTGACCGCTCAATTTAATTGTTTCAGATGGCTTTCCTTTCTCTATCCATATTCACTGTCTTTCTGTCACAGTATGGACTGTAGTACTGAGTGTGGGTCAGACTGTTTGTCCAGGGTAGCAGAGGTCCTGTATGCAGCCGTCTCTTGTGCCAATAGAGCATAGGAGCCTCCCTATATGTGCTCATGAGGCTGTGATGAGAGCTCAGTGAAGGTGCTAGGTTAACGAGTGCATGAAAACTGTTCATCTATAACTGCATGCACAAGGAATAAAGAAAGTTTGATTTGATGCTGTGATGGACAATCTCAAAACAAAGTGACATTTTGTCCTAGTCTGACTTCAACCACAGACCCTCAGACCAAGAGCTGCACAATACCTGAAACAAGTCTCAGCTTTAAACAATTTGTAAACATGGGGCAAAAAGTGCTGAGAGAAAGTAAAGCGCTTATGACATTGGGTGAGACTTGTTGCGAGGTGTTTTGACAGGGTGGAAACTGTTGTGGTCTGTTCTGCAAATGGTGATACATTTACAAACATGTGCAATTATGGTCATATGAGGATTTCATCTGGTTGTTCACTGAGAACGATTGTAAAAACCAACATTTACTTTTCTCATAATATCAGAAGAACAACATGCTCTGTCTGTCGCAGGTCTTTCCTTCTTGCTGCTGTCAGACTGTACAACCAACACTGTTAACTCTGAACCTGTGTCATTCAACCATATCTCTGTACAGAACTGAAGACCATGTAGAACATCTCTGATATAATTCACTTAAGTCATTCTGCTAATATTTATCCTGTCTAATGTTGCGGTTCATAAACATAATCATAATACTGTACATAACATTATAACATACTGAGAGTCTGTTTTTAAATTATTTTTAAGCCATTATTTAATATCTTGGTTGATTGCATGTTACCATTTTCCTGCTGTTCTTGAACTGTGCGTTGCAACATTGGAATTTCCCCACTGTGGGACTAATAAAGGCGTAACTTCATCTTATCTTATCTTGTCCAGATCATTGGTTCAGAGGGCTAAATGAAAATAAGTTATACATTTATAAGTTTGAAAACCAATAGACATAAGTGATCTAACTAAAGTGACAATGTATAATCATCACTGCTTTAGTTAGATCATTTTGTTTTTTTTGCAGAAAAGTAAAATGATCAAAGTGTAAAAGAGGACCTTGAAACCACTGAAGGAATGCAGAAATGAATACATGCTGTGAAGATGCACAAAAACTGAGGTGGACTGTTGCAACTATTGCAATAGAAACAATATGAGGTAGAATTTGTAATTACATTTTTGAAAGCTCCTTGAACCATTTAATTATCCACGTTATCAAACCTTTTATGACAGTTGGTATTTTCATTATAATTGTTTTACAGTTCAATTTTCTGCAGGTGATTTGATACTTTTATTCAGGATTTGAACTGGACAAAATTCTGCAATCTTTTCATTCATGTCCCTGTTGGCTCCCTGTCCAATGTGTCTGTGTGTCATTGTCTCCTTATTGTCTCCTTCTAATGTTTTGAATATTTGACTATGTAATTGCCTATGTCTGTTTACATTGTATTCTTTTTGTTTTGGCTGACATTAACATCTATCATTGGGCGAAAAAAATGTCTTTTTGACTAATTCTGGCATACAGAAATCCTGGAGAAATGTTTAATGTTAATAAATACACTCTCTTCCTAAAATTACATTTAAAATTGTTCTTGTCAACATGCATTTGGCAAACATGTCTCTAATTTAATTATGCAGTATGTGTATCATCTGAATTCTTTCAACTTCAGTTGTTTCCACTAGAAAGTGTCTCAAACCACCACAGGTCTAAATGTTCCATTGAAAGAGCCAATCACATTTGTGTTTGGGTAACACAGATAATCTGGCCTCTTACAGGATGGTGACAGATGGCTTTAGACACTGAGTCCGATGGAGGGGCACATGTGTCTTCTGTTTGTGATCTGCGGTAAGTTTACATTCAGTTTTGTGTGTATTAGAGTTTTTGTTAAGATCAAGGTTCAGTCAGTTGTAATTATCAGTTATAGGCTTGGGTCTTGACGTCTACAGCCATCTTCACTTTCATCTTTTGTCACCAAAATCTTGTTTGGAGCAGATTTCAGATTTTGGAGAGAGAAATATGTTTCTTGTGTTAAATAGTAATAATTAAAAGTCTGTGTTATGTTCAGGAAAATAATATTGAAAGTCATTTTTATTTGTTTTAAGACAAACATTCTTTTGACAGCTCTAAATTGTGTGCTTTATCTCTCCGTGTAACTGTCCTTCAGGAGTGGCTGGTCTTGGTCTGTGGGTCTCTGGGTCAGTTTTAAATGTGATGGTGAAACCTGGAGACAACATCACTTTGTACTGTGACTGCACATGTCCTACTGGAGTCTACGCAGTGTGGTACCGCAACTGTTCTGACCCAAACCATCCCACACTGGTTCTGAAAACTAGGAGAGAGAGTTTTGACCCAAAAGATCGAAATTACATTTTTAAATGGAAGAATCCACTGCCTCGGTTTGAGTTTGTGAAGGACTCCAAATCTACCTGCTTTAACCTGCACATCACTAATATCACAGAAAATGATGGAGGCTCATACTATTGTGGAACTGAGACCACTGAAGTTTTGGACAAAGATGGAACAGGTCTAACACCTGAAACTGTGCGCATTTATGGAAATACCACAACAAGAATATTGTTTAGTAAGTATGTGAAATATGAATTAATATTTTAAATATTGAAATATTCCAAGCATACAAATATTTTCAAAAAAATAACTTGCTGACATGGTTTAATATTCAAATTCTACTACTACTTCTACTACGTACTACTATGCCCACACTAACTTATTTCTGCATTCTATAATATTGTGTCTCCTTTAAATACAGTTATATAGTACTGAATATAGTTTTTGCCTAATCCAGAGCCCAGTGAAGCTACGAAGTCTGACGAAGCTACGAAGTGTGAAGTGTGCTGGATTTTGCTATTTTCTCTGTGTCCAGTCCTGGCCCTTCTGTCCACTCTGCTGCTCGTGTTTGTGCTTTATTCAGAATGCTGTAAACAAGGTACATCAATAATACATAGTTTGAAATGCATATAAAGAAATTACAAAAATGTTGTTTTTAGTTATTTAATATAGTTATATTAATTTCAGTCTGTTATCATAGAAATATTTTTGTATTGCATTTTTTTTTTTTTTTACTTGTATTGCAAGAGTTTTGTGAAAATGTTGTGTATTTATAGACATGAAAAGAGCAGAACCCAGAGTTCAGATGATCCAGAGCGAGGTAACACTTGTACATTTTGACTCTGTTTGGTGTTATAAGTTTTAATACATTTGATCATTTCTAGGAGGGAGATGTGTGTTACGCTGCTTTAGAAATCCGCCAAGCATCACAAAGACCTAAGAGAAAGAAAAAGACCCCCGACGCTGATTTCAGCACATATTCTGCCATCAAAACCTCTTAAGAATTAGAAGCAAAGAATTACGGAAAAACAGATTTGCTGTGTCTCGTTGACGTCAATTTGTTTCAAACTGTGTATTTCTTTGACATAATTTTACTTTCTACTTAGTTTATCTGAACCAACCTACACTTTTCTGTATCTTTTTAACAAATGAATATAAAACTTGTTTGCCACTGCCCAGTATTTGTTAACAATTATGTTTTAAAGTAAGGACATAAAGAGCTTCTTATTTAGATTTTTTATATCTGACATTCCAACTACACAGTGTGAAGTTTGCAATCAGAATACATTTTTAAATTAGACAGAGTTAACCTGGAAGTCATTTAATCTTAAAAATGTTTACTCATTCTGTAAATCTTGTTTATATTATTCAGAGCTGTGCAGGATACATACAACAAAAGCAGTTGTATTGTATTGTGCACCCATATCAGCATGGGGCAGCAGCTGTTTCAGCATATGAGTGCTCGTGCCTGTTCTGCATCTATATTATATTTTACATCATGTCTTCTGAATTGAGATACATTAGTTCTACTGTTATGTCACATTGCCTTATCTGTAACCCAATGAAAGTAAGTGCTACTTGAAAATGATCCTACGTTTTAAATAAATATATTAGTAATTGTGTGGCTCATTAATTACTAACTAACTTAGTTGATTAGTTAGGGCTAGGGTATTAGTAAAGTAATTATTAATCCTGGGTCTTAATAAACTATTGTACTTAATAAATTAAGTTGGTTTTTTTTTCATGCTTTATTAAGGCTAATTAGGTGTAGTTATTGTTAAGTGTTACTGTTTGGGGACAATTTCTACTTTGTGAAGAATGCTCAAATCTAAGTAAACGACACAAAGAAGTACAGGCCCTCATCACACATCAAATTAATGTTTACACATTGGACACATGATGTGCTGTTACTGGTGACTTTCAGATTTTATTATGTGATAATGTCATACTTCCAGATGAGGGGCAAGAGCAGTTTTTCCTATTGATTACATTGCACTTTGGCATGAAATACAGGCAAATTACCAAATATGGAACTCAATAATTTCTATTACTGACTAGACAAAAAAAAATTTGCTGTATTACAACAAAAATCTGCAGTTAAACAATATTCATTTTAACTGCTCCCCCTCTCTATTAAAAATTACTGGCCTGTAGAATATTGTGATGTTATCTGAAACCCAGCAATAAGCATCAAGTATAATCTTCATGGTCTAGAAATCAGCATATTGTGAAATGATATGCTTTTACAGTTTCAGACCAACATATGCTAACATTTTAACTTGCTTTTGTGTTTGAGTTTTTCAGATGAAAAGATTGGCTTTGAAAACAAATAGCCAAGTGATCTAACTAAAGTGGGAATGATAACAGACTGCGGTCCTTTATTGGGGTGTTTTTAGCAGAAAACCAAAATTATCAGTTTAAAATAGGACCTGGAATAAACTCAATAAACTTGTATAAACTCAAATAAATATGATGAGCTTGGTGAACCCATCTGTAATCAGTGTTCACAAACTGGCCATATAGCCCGGTACTGTCAGGCCAGAAGTCGATCTGCCTCTTTCAACTAAATGACCCCACTGTGGTGGCCCAGACGGTGGGTTTGTCCAAGGCAAATGGGCTTCAGATGCAGGACATGGACATTTTGGTTGGTGAAATCCCAAACATAGGTTTAAAATTGGACAATGCTCATATCAAATGCATTTTGGATACAGGATCTACTATGTCAGTGATTACGAAGAGCTTTATTGAGAAACATTTTGGCAATAATGGCACAGTGCTGAGGGATGCATGCAGCTGGCTGGCTTTGGAAGCAGCCAGTGGGCTAGATATTCCATACATTTGGCTATGCATTGTTGCCTGTAAACGCTGGAAGCTCCCTGAATGTGGCTTTCTGGTAACGAAAGACTATTGTTTAACAAACTCTGAAAGGGTCATAGGAATGAACATCATTACACATTGTTTTCGTGAGGCACAAAAGCATTTGGACCCTTTCTCCTCTGATAAAGCCCAACAGGCAGCTTGGGTCACAGCCTTTAAAGTATGTGCCAAAAGTGTCAGTTTTTCAGCTCCGGATGGCTCTATTGGATATGTTCGCACAATCAGCTGCCATCCCATCTTGGTCCTGCCTTGAGTGATGTGCTAGTGTGGGGCTGCACAAAGCCTGGCCCTACACTAGCACATCACCCTGGGCAGGACCAAGATTATCAATGCTTGGTAGAGCCTCTGGAGGTGGGTAATCTTTTTGTTGCTCACAATCTGTCTATTATTAAAAATGGTGTGTTATTGAGAGTGCGAAATATCAGTGATTCACCAACATACCTTTATAGACATCAGAAGTTGGCTAAGACATTTACAATTGATTCTCCAGACATCATACAGGAAACTGATGCAGTAATGACCCATGTTAGGGTTAATGCTGTAGATGTGAGTACAAGCTCTAAGCCAAAGTCTGAACAATGTGTCCTCCCTTTTCTAAATAATGTTGATCTTTCTACAGAACAGAAACAAAAACTACAAGACCTGCTGTACAAGCACAGAGCAATCTTTGCTCAGCACGATCAGAACTATGGGTTAATAAGCACCATGCAGCATGAGATCCCCACGGCACAGCCCCTCCAGTCCGAGAGCGCTACAGACAAATTCCACCTAAAATGTATCACGAAGTAAAAGGTTTAATTCAAGGTATGTTGAATTCTGAAATAATAGGGCCCAGTTCCAGTCCATGGGCTTCTCCAATTGATGGTACATTAAGATTTCGTGTTGACTATCGTAAATTCATGCATATCCACTACCAAGAACAGAAGGATCTGTGGCTAGTTTGGGCAATACTAAATTCTTCTCCACGCTTGACCTTGCAAGTGGATATTGGCAGGTCCCTGTAGCTCAATCAAGAAAAAACAGCTTTCACCACACCTATGGGCCTGTTTACAAGAATGCCCTTTGGACAGATGCACCTGCAACATTTCAAAGATTGATGCATGCCTGTTTGGAAAACACAACTTACAGTTCTTGTTGATATATTTGGATGATGTAATAGCAAATTCTCCTGATTTTGATGCCTACTTGACCAATCTGGATTTTGTATTTGAAAAGTTGTCCAAACATAGTCTGGAGTTAAAGCCTAACAAATGTCATATGTTGAAAAAGGAAGTTCATTATTTGGGCCATAGGGTCTTAGCCAAAAGGGTGTCTCCTGACACTGATCAAATTAAATGCAATGTGGACTGGCCAGTACCAAAGACTGTTAAACACCTACAATCCTTTTTGGGACTAACAATGTATTATCACAGGTTTGTAAAAAACTTTGCTAAAATAACTTAACCCTTACATCAGATGTTGGGTGCATCGCAAATCCTAAAAATAAAGACTGCAATATTTTTGCTAAATGGAATTCGGATAGTGATGAAGCATTTAAGACTTTGTAAACGGTTCTCACCTCTGCACCCCTCCTGGCCTTTGCTGATTTTAATCTTCTGTTCGTCCTGTATACAGATGCTAGTCACCAAGGACTTGGTGCAGCGCTTCCCCAAATTCAACAAGGTAAAGACAGGGTAATTGCCTTTGCTCAATTTTTGTTCTCTTTTTAGATGAGCTCTCCAGGCAGTCCAAAGTGCACAAAAACTGAGGTTGACTGTTAAGACAACTATTGCAATAGAAACAATATGATGTAGAATTTGTAATTACATTTTTGAAAGCTCCTTGAACCATTTAATTATCCACGTTATCAAACCTTTTATGACAGTTGGTATTTTCATTATAATTGTTTTACAGTTCAATTTTCTGCAGGTGATTTGATACTTTTATTCAGGATTTGAACTGGACAAAATTCTGCAATCTTTTCATTCATGTCCCTGTTGGCTCCCTGTCCAATGTGTCTGTGTGTCATTGTCTCCTTATTGTCTCCTTCTAATGTTTTGAATATTTGACTATGTAATTGCCTATGTCTGTTTACATTGTATTCTTTTTGCTTTGGATGACATTAACATCTATCATTGGGGGAAAAAAATGTCTTCTAGGCTATTTCTAGCATACAGAAAACCTGGAGAAATGTTTAATGTTAATTAATACACAATGTTCATAAAATTACATTTAAAATTGCTCTTGTCAACGTGCATTTGGCAAAAAGTGCCTCTAATTTAATTATGCAGTATGTGTATCATCTGAATTCTTTCAACTTCAGTGGTTTTCACTAGAAAGTGTCTCAAACCACCACAGGTCTAAATGTTCCATTGAAAGAGCCAATCACATTTGTGTTTGGGTAACACAGATAATCTGGTCTCTTACAGGATGGTGACAGATGACTTTAGACACTGAGTCCGATGGAGGGGCACATGTGTCTTCTGTTTGATATGCGGTGGTGACAGATGGCTTTAGACACTGAGTCCGATGGAGGGGCACATGTGTCTTCTGTTTGTGATATGCGGTAAGTTTACATTCAGTTTTGTGTGTATTAGAGCTTTTGTTAAGCTCAAGGTTCAGTCAGTTGTAATTATCAGTTATAGGCTTGGGTCTTGACGTCTACAGCCATCTTCACTTTCATCTTTTGTCACCAAAATCTTGTTTGGAGTAGATTTCAGACTTTGGAGAGAGAAAAATATGTATATTATGTTTCTTGTGTTAAACAGTAATAATTAAAAGTCCGTGTTGTATTACATTTTCATTTGTTTTAAGACAAAATTATTTGTGCGCTTTAACTCTCCATGTAACTGTCCTTCAGGAGTGGCTGGTCTTGGTCTGTGGGTCTCTGGGTCAGTTTTGGATGTGATGGTGAAACCTGGAGACAACATCACTTTGTACTGTGACTGCACATGTCCTACTGGAGTCTACACAGTGTGGTACCGCAACTGTTCTGACCCAAACCATCCCACACTGGTTCTGAAAACTAGGAGAGAGTGTAACTGTCCTTCAGGAGTGGCTGGTCTTGGTCTGTTGGTCTCTGGGTCAGTTTTGGATGTGATGGTGAAACCTGGAGACAACATCACTTTGTACTGTGACTGCACATGTCCTACTGGAGTCTACACAGTGTGGTACCGCAACTGTTCTGACCCAAACCATCCCACACTGGTTCTGAAAACTAGGAGAGACAGTTTTGACCCAAAAGATCGAACTTACATTTCAAAATGGAATAATTCACTGCCTCGGTTTGACTTTGTAAAGGACTCCAAATCTACCTGCTTTAACCTGCACATCACTAATATCACAGAAAATGATGGAGGCTCATACTATTGTGGAACTGAGACCAGGGAAGTTTTGGGCAGCAAGACAACTGGTATCAAATATGAATATGTGAACACCTATGGAAGCACCACAACAAGAATATTATTTAGTAAGTGAAATATTGGCTATATCATAACTGGACTGGGTATAACCTAACAGTGAAATACTCCAATCATGAACATATTTTCAGAAAAATGGCTTGTTTACATTGTTTAATATTCCAATGCACTACATTCTAATGTACAGACATTAATTATAACCTCCTTTAAATACAGTTATATAGTACTGAATATAGTTTTTGCCTAATCCAGAGCCCAGTGAAGCTACGAAGTTTGACTCTGCAAAGTGTGAAGTGTGCGATTCTCTGCAGTTTGACTCTGCAAAGTGTGAAGTGTGCTGGATTCTGCTGTTTTCTCTGTGTCCAGCCCTGGCCCTTCTGTCCACTCTGCTGCTCGTGTTTGTGCTTTATTCAGAATGCTGTAAACAAGGTACATTAATAATACATAGTTTGAAATGCAAGAAAGAACTCAGCCAAAAAGTATAATGTAATGTAAAATTACAATTTAGTTGTGATTTTAAAAAACACAACTAAATTGTTACACTTCAATCTGTTGTCATACAAATAACTTGTGTGTATATTTTGAAGTGTTTTGTGAAAATGTTGTATATTTGTAGACATGAAAAGAGCCGAACGCAGAGTTCAGATGAGCCAGAGCGAGGTAACACTTGTACATTTTGACTCTGTTTGGTGTTATAAGTTTTAATACATTTGGTCATTTCTAGGAGGGAGATGTGTGTTACGCTGCTCTAGAAATCCGCCAAGCATCACAAAGACCAAAGAGAACGAAAAAGACCCCCGACTCTGATTTCAGCACATATTCTGTCATCAAAACCTCTTAATCCTGAAAAATAGTTGTTTCAAACTACTGACTAACATTTGCTTGATTTCATTTTACATTAGTTCATCTGAACCCGCCTACGCTTTTTTTTTTTTTTTAAATCTTTTTAACAAATGAATATAAAACAGTTTTTGTAAACAATTTTGTCTAGAATTTCATATTTTCTTTTTTGTATTCTTTATATATGCCAACACAACTAAACGGTGTGGAGCTTGCTAGCCCAGTACATTTTAAAAAACCCAAAGACAGCAATTTGGCATGGGAAAAATCTCTAATCGCATCTAAAACACATGAAACTTGTAACTGATTTCAACCGTAACTCTGGTTGAGTGTACATTTCTTGCTCTGGCCTTATCTAATGATCTAGAGCATTATTAAGAAGACTCAGCTGTATCCTTCTTTTTGCAGAAAAGA
>KN494112.1:0-11289 GCA_000787155.1 Scartelaos histophorus | reverse complement strand
CTGCTGAACGTTTGTTGTTGCACCATTAAAATCCTTCTGGTTGGATCACTCTCTGCTTCAGCAATATTACAGCCAAAGAGAGCAAAGCTTTAACCAAGGTGGTCCGCTCAGCCAAAAAAGCTGAACTCTGACCTGCCTGTCCTTGAGGCTTTTTACAAATATAGACTTTTAAACCTTTTAGATCATACACGACCCCTCAGACATGTTTTGGAAGAAGTCATAGCTCCATTAAACACATGCTAGTTTTTTCCAACTTTTATAAGCTTGAACAATGCACTTTGATGTAGTGCCTCATTATTTTGGCTACTTAATCTGTGTAGCTTATTGATTTCACAGTGTCATTGTAATGATTGACTCTTGTTTGTATGTAGTATGTTTTTAATGCCTCATGGTGCATTCTGAACTTTTTGCACATGTTTTTTCAATGTGTTTTTTAATTACAAATAGCAAATAAACTAACCTAACCTAAATGAAGTAAACACTAGAACTGAAGAGGAGTCAACATACCATCAGTGTAAGAATGCGGAGGAGAACGGGGGCACAGCGGCACATTTCAGTTGAGAAAGACTTCCCTTTTCTTTGAAGATCTGTGGTTCAGGTTTGCCCCATAGTGGTGTTTAGTACACCACAGCAACCCAATCAACTTTTGTCACAAATGAAAACACTGATCAGTTTGAAAAACACAGCAAGAAGCAAGATTTTTATGACAATTTGTTGCAGCTCATGCAGCTCAAAATCATTCTATAATAATAGTACAAATATTGCATCTATGTATTCATGTATCGATTCATAGTTTACAAATAAAAAGTCATGTTATTCATTTCACACTTTTAACATGTGTCTAAAAATGTGTCAAACAAACCCACCCACAAATCTCAGTGCTCCATTTGTTTGGCCAAATCAGCATTTACGTTTCCTTTAAATGCAAAAACACCTCATTCAAGATCGTATGTGAGCTGATCTTTGACACAGCATAAAGGCACCAATGGAGATGATTATGATACTTTTGATATCTGGTAATCTTGAGTAATTATGTGGCATTTAAATAAAAAAATGTATTTAATTTAACTTAATTTGTGCATCTTCTTTCAGGTATTGTGCAGCCCTTGGTCTGGGGGTCCGTGGTTGAAGTGAGACCAGGACAAAACCTCACTTTGTTTTGTGATTGTCCATTACAACTTGGGACACTCATAATTTGGTTTAGAAACAGTTCACAGGCCAACCAGTCGACGTTGGTTTTGAAAGTGAAGAAAACCTACTCACCCGGTATGACCGAACTGATGAGTCCGCAGCCTCGTTTCCAATTTGTGAAAAATCTGTCGTCAAATTCCTACGATCTGAAAATTACCAATGTCGGAGAATCAGATCAAGGCTTGTACTTTTGTGCTACTGAGACTCGCAAAGTGTGGACAATAAATAATACAATATCTCCAACTTATGTGTACACTTACGGAAAAGCCACAACAAGAGTACAACTTAGTGAGTACTGTTACATTATTCACACTATAATGACAAGAAAATATGATATCTGTGTCTGTGTTTTCTAGTATTTGCTGTGACCACTGATGTGATTATGTTAGAGCCTAACCCAAAGAACTGCAACTTCTGCTGGATACTGCTGTACTCTTTGTGTCCAACTTCAGCTTTTCTGTCCTGCCTGATCACGTTGTGTGTGCTCTGCTACCGAAACAGTAACTATTTAAATAATAATCATGTATCAACAGTTTTTCATCACAATTTACAAAAATGCATGAATACTGTAGTTTTTTTTCTTTGTTTTGCAGAAAAAAGGAGCACATATGACACAAAACTGAATGAAGAATCAAATGGAGAAATGGTAAAAGTTCTGAATCTCTCTCCGAATCCATGAATACTGTGAATGTTCACGTAAACAAACTTAAGTGTTTCAGTATAATATGCATGTATTTGTAGTTTTGGTTTTGATAGGATATTTGTGTCAGTCTATTTCCTTTTAGCAAACCATGTTGCAAAATAACAGGAAAAGGGCCTCTGTATCTAAATAGGTCAGGAAGCGTTGTCTCCATTATTAACTTATATTTTTATTTCATTCATACAAGCAATTATACTTTTGAATTCATTCCATTTTACATCTCAATCAATATTTTTGGGAAGATTTTAATGTTACATCTTTGAGTGGTTTCTCTGAGTTTAAAGTGTAGTTGTAATAGTAAACTGACCATTTTTTCTTCTTACACCTCTTTTGTAATGTGAAATTTCAGGAGGAAGATGTGTGTTATGCTGCTTTAGAAATCCGTGAAACCTCACAGAGACCACAGAAAACATGCTCCCGAGCCGACTTCTGCACATACTCTGCTGTTAAGGCTTCTAGAGCATGAAGTACTTCTATAGTTAAAAAAAATCAAGAAGAGTGTTGATTGTTAAACTTTGTTTGAATGTAGTTTTCTTCTATTTCACTGTACTCTGAAAGCCAAAAAGTAGTATATGTGTATGTATGTGTATACTGTAGTGTATTTGCTACTCTACACAAAGCAGCTTATGATATATATCAATACATAATAAAATAATAATACATCAGACGTATATAGCGATTTTTTAAATGTATTTTTTATGTAATTTTTTTTTTTTTTTTTGGACACTCAAAGATGCTTTACAAGCAATAGGAATATAATAATAATAATGGGCAATAAAGTGTTTGTTAATGGACATAATGAGTTAAGAACGCACATTGGGAGCTACTCTTTATGCACAGCAGGGGACCACAGAAGGAGCACTTTCAAGAAAACAGAAAGTTATCATCTATTTCCATAGTTTTAAACCTGTACCACGGTGTGAGGTTACCACAGCAACCACACAGAAGAACTTTGTGTTGGACAAGCCAGTGCTCACTTTCATTTCTTAAAAATAGCAACACAAAGAGCACCTCTGTTGGGTACCTCATGAGAGGCCAGATGAATGCACTTCTTATATTCATGGGTAAATTCATTCAATTATTCTTTTTATGATTGTTCTCTGTGCAATCTGAATATACCAATATAACGATTTGATTCTCTGCAGGGTTGGTGTACTCTGAGCATCTTATGGTCTCTGGCTCAGTTGTGGATGTGAAGGTACAACTGGGAGAAGACGTCGTGCTTTACTGTGATTGTAGGACAGTAAGTGGAGTTTTAGTGATGTGGTACAGGAATTGCTCCCACATGCACCAGCCCACATTGGTACTCAAACTACGGACCAAGTATTTACACGATTTACGGAATAATCCTCTGAGCTGGATGATGCCTCTGCCTCGTTTTCAATTTGTGAAGAACGAGTCATCCAGTTCATATGATCTGCTCATCAGTAATGTCACAGAGTCAGATGAGGGCTTGTACTACTGTGGAACTGAAACACTCCTGCTTGAAGAGGATGGAGAAAATTATCTCCAGAAAAAGTACAAGTATGGTTATGGGAATGTGTCAACACAGCTAACTTTAAGTGAGTAGTTTTGTTTTGTTTTGTTTGTGGGTTATTTTTTTTGTTTTTTTGTTTTTTCAGTTTTAGTTTATTCCATGAAATGTAAGGGTAATGCATTATGTTTAGAGATTTAAGGCAGTCACTCAAAATGTAATGCATTCACTAATTAGTAAAACAGTTGATAATAATTACTTTTTAATTGTTATTATGAACTATTTTCACATCGAAACAATCAAGGTGAGCACGGCATTGCACACCCTCTTTTGTGTCAAATTTACAGCACTTCAGTAACTAGACTAAAACTTAAGCACACCTGCATTTTCTTTATTAAAACATATATTTACATGTACCTTACTTGTACATTTGGATAACTGTGGGCTTTATTTGCAGAACTTGCAGAATCATCTGAAGTGTTAGTGTCCTATAAAACTCCAGTGGTGCCAGTGGCTGTGATCCTTTTCTGCAATGTGTGCTTCATTCTGCTCTATCACCTTTGTCAGAAACATGGTAAAACATAGTTATGTTCATCTGTTCATCTGTCAACATTTTTAAACTAGCACCATATTATGTTTTGCAGATTCCAGACTTCATACCAGAAGGCTTCATGTATGTATTAAATTGACTCTACAAATTGTCTCTATTATTATTATCTATCTATTATCTATTAATATTCATTTTATTTCTCTCTCTTTCAGGAGAAGGGCCGGTATTTGACTACTGTTGTGTTTGAAGCCATGGAAAGGAAAATTCTGTAGCATTAGGCTGATAATTTTCTTGCTGTAAATTACAATAATAAACACACCTTTTTCACTGTTAACTCATGTACTTGATTTATTTAATTTATACAGTGATAAATAGCAACAGCATTCAATATCAATACCATCACCATTATATTACCATATCTTCATAGAATATAAGCAATGAAGCAGAGGCTGTTGGACTGGTTGGTTTCGTAAAGTACAGTTTAACAACTGCATTAATTAATCTGCAACTATTTTCATCTTATTCTTATGTTCAAGGTTCAGCATTTTGCTTTAAAACTGTAAAAACTTACTTTCACTTTGTTGTTTCCACACCATAAAGATGCCTACACAGAAAAAAACCACATGAAAAAAAACAAAAAAAAACTGAGAAAGAAACACAGAAGTACATCCTGTTTTTGCATATTAAAATGCGTAAGTGGATGTGCATATGTGGTGAGGAGAAAGGTCAGATTGAGCTGAAATATAAACCTTGTTAGGCCTATCTGAAAAAAGCCTTACAGACACAGGAAAACCACCAATGCTTTGCTCTCAGCTCCCCACTTTAAAGACATAACATAATCATCATTACATTTTCCAGTATGTGAAGTGATTGTTTGTTCCCAGCTGTTTAAATAAAGAAAATTTATTTATTTATTAGCCATTGCATTTATATAGCATTTTTCAAGACACCCAAAGCACTTCACAGTATATTATTTATTTGCAAGTCACTCTGGGATGGTAAGCCAATATTGAAGCCACAGCTGCTATGAAGCAGACTGATGGAAGCCAGGCTGCTAATCTGCTTCATCAGCTCCTCTGACCACCACCAACACACACACACACGTACAACATTCACACTAGCCAATGTAGGTGAAGTGCCTTGCCTAAGGACATAACAACAGTTTTGCAATAGATAGGCCTATGGATAATTTAAAATTATTTTTTACTGTTCGAACTGTTCATTAAACTGAATACTTTGTAACAACTGTTTATTTATTGTACACGTAAAACAGCAAAGTTGATGCATTAATAAAAATTTCCAGCAGATGGCATCATTCATACACATAACAACAGGCTACCACAATGTCCAAAGATTACATTGCATCAATCAAAAAGAAAAAAACAAACAAACTGCCAAATGTGTAAACTTAATCGAAGAATATAGAAGAGATGACGTATAGTCTACATGGGAAAAATATTAAGGCTAAAGTAGTGTTAGCTGTCTTTGCCTTGTGGCCAAGCACAGATCCAGTTAAATAATGAGCTCATCCATGGATAAACACAAATATAATTAAGGATTAGTATACTACTTTTTTTTCCAGAACGTCAACATGAATGAATGTAAACTAAAAATGCATCTTAATTTGCACAAAACTCACATATAACCCAACTATAATGGCTTAAATGTGAACAAATAAATGATGTGAATTGAACAAACAAATTCAGTGTCCAGACTGTGACCAAAAATATCCTCAGTGTAATGTCAGTGTCGGTAAAAGTACAGGCCACAACAAATCAATAAAATAGAGAGGTAGCCTTTACACAATACAAATAATGTAGTATAATTCCTTTTTTGTTTGTTTATTTTGGGTTTTGTTTTTTTTTGCTTGTTTTTTGTTTGTTTGTTTTAGAAAAAACAGTATTGCACTCTGAAATTCAGATATAAAACTGCCCTTCAATAGTAATTTATCTATCCCTTATTAGCTTATTAGAAATAGAACTGTGTAAGCATGAATAAAATATTCTTAGAAGTCAAATCTATATAATTTAATTTTCAGTACTGATATAAAACTATATATTCTAAACTAAAAAAGGCATTCAACAATGCCAACGAGTTACAGTGCTAAAGTAGCAATGTGAGTTGTATCACACAACATAATAATCTTTCAAATACACAACTGTTGTCTTTAAACAGTATTATATAATGTGGTATTTGTATTAAAAGACTGGACTGAGGAGAGAGTTTAAGTAATGTAGCAGTAAAGGCACTCATCTAATGCAGCTCACAGTCCAGTGATGTAGAGGGGTTAGCAGCCTTTGAAGCTCAAAAGCACATTGTTGTATTAAGTAAATTGTGGTAAACCACATGATTGTCTAAGACAATAATTAAGAAAATATTAAATTAAATAAAGATCCAAAATTTACAAAACTACAGTCAACATAGTAAACATGGTACTTTTCTCAAAACACTAAAAAACCACAATGGGCAAGGGTCAGAGCTTATGCAGACCACTCTGAGACTTCTCTGGACTAGACTCCCGTTTCTTTTTAAAGAGATTTTTGAGCTTTAAGGACTTCCTGCCCTTGTCTTTGTCTCTGTTTTTCTCTTCAGCTGCCTCCTGGACCACTTCAGTAGCTGCATGTAAAGCCTGTGTGGCCAGGAGGGCTGTGGACTCCTCCCCGGACACACCAGTCTGCTGCAGGTTGGGAGTGGAGGCAGAGAGACCAGTCGCAGTGGTGCTCATAGAATGGCAGGACTTCTCTAAAATCCCATCGTAAACCAGCTGGCTCAGTGGACCAGCATTGAAGATATCAGCAGAGGACTTCCATGACACCTGGGATGTTGCTGTTATATCTGGCTGGCTGATTCTCCCTGAGAATGTGCTTGCTTCTTCCAAGTCTTCCCTCATTAGAAGATGCTCAGGTATTTCATCAACTCTATCAGCTGAGATTTTACTAGTGGGAGTATCCATGGAACTGTCAACCATCCTCGATATCCTTCTCCTTATAGAGGGAGCAGACATGTCAGGCTCCTCCCTAACAATTCTTCGACTAACTGGCTCATAGGCATACTCCTGACGCTCTGCTGTAAAACAGGTATCCACTGGTATCTCTCTAGGGATCATCCGAATGGAGCCAATATCAGAAGCATACTCTAGTTCCTCTCTGGACACCCTTCGAGCAGGGTTACGATGCATCTCAATCATTTTGTCCATGCCACCTTTCTTAACATCTAAATCTCCTTTTGTCCATGAGATTTTCCTTGAACCTGCATCAAAAGACATCCCCATCGGGTCTCTACCAATTCTTTTGGGCAGTGATTCATAGGAATACTCTGCTTCATCTCGAAACAGCTTTCTTGGAACACTGTCAATTGACGCGCCCATCATACCTCTTGTTAGCTTACGTGGAGCCAAGTCAGAAGCTTCTACTTCAGACCAAATAATCTTCCTAACATCTCGTGGATACTCACTTCTTTCTCTAGACACAGAGTCTGACAAATCACCTTGTGTATCTTGCTCAGGTCTTCTACAAGAAAAATCAGAATCAAACTCAGTAAGAAAGGTTTTTTTCACTGCAGCATCAATAGGAGTTTCACCCATATCCTGAAACATCTTCAATGGATGTTCTTCTCTAGATGCCCTTAAGGACTGGTTCTCAAGAGAGGAATCTAGATCTTTGTCTTGGATTATCCTTCTGCTGGCTGAATCCGCAATGGTTTCTAGTTCATCCACAGAAACTTTGTGAACTGGTGACTCGATCAGTTCATCTGCATCTCTGACTTTGGGCAGAGACACATCTGTTGGCATCTCTGGTTCATCTGGGTAAGGTTTTCGAAGAGGCATTTCAAGAGGAGAAGCAGGATACATTTTGCCAACTGAAAGTGATGTCATGAAACCTTGGTCAGCATACTTTTCCTGGGAATCTCTGTAAGTAATAAAGAGAGGAAGGCTATTAAATTATATATCTGATTACTTTTTATTATATCTGATTACTTTGACTGTCACAATTACTACCTAAAACAAGTATTTGTTTTATTTTTTTCTTTACTTCTCAACTATAATGTAAGTGGTAAGTGGTAAAGTAGGTTAAGAGCAATCATAAGCAAAAGTAGATGGCGTGAAATAGGGTAGATATCAGCAATGCTTTGTTTCAGATGCCTTCTCAGACCTAATGATTTTCCATTCAATTCATACTATCACGTTTTGTATACACACAGACATGAATACACACATTCTTACACACATTATAAATATGCACGTGTAAATAACATATACATCCATAAACACACATACAGATGAACAGATTGCCACTGTAAGAAGCTATGCAAATTTGTAGAAGGAGGTCCATGCTCTTTTAGTGAATGTTGACTTACTGCTTTATCAGTGTTTTGCGCAGGATTACTTCCTCGTCCTCAAAGCATGGGTAAGGGGCACGTATAGGAATAAGGAGGTCAGGGTCTGGGGAAATCACAGACACTGGAGGTTGTGTGACAACGCCAGAGCGGCGTGTCCTGGACACTCGAGAGGGATGAGTTTGGGGTGAGCACTTCATAGGTGGAACTGGAAATAAAGACATATTCAACCAAACTCCACTCCTGTACAGTCAGTGAGGAGTAATCAGTGCTTACCTGGCATCTGCTGAATCATAGGCGTCTCCTCCATTAGATCCTCAATAGATCCATGGGCTGCACTGTGATACAAGCATCCGGACTGGGAAACTCGTGGCAGACCAAAGGTAGTTGGGTCAGAGTAAAGCTGAGCAGTCAGGTTTGCCAGGCCTGGATTCCTCATGATTGGAAAGCCACACAGTCGCTCAATCTGCTGCCAGCGATGAAGGCGCTCCCGTAAGCAAGCCGTAACTTCAGATAAAGCATTTCTATGGACAAGATATCCAAAAGATAGTTCATTATGACAGATACATACTTTGTTAGTGGAAGATTGGTAGATTGCATTTGTTACGGCCCCAGGTCTCCGGCTCTGACTTGTTTTGTGTGTATTTTAACTTCTTTTTAACTGTCTCACCTATAGCCGCCTCCCCCTGTTCAAGGAGATTGTCAGCACCTATTCGGGGCTGCTGTCCTTAGGGCCAGTCCGCCATTTTGTGTCTCTTTGTGTCAGTCACTTTGTTTGTACTGGTACATGTCTGACTTTGTGTGTGTGTTGAGACACTCTTGTTAGCCAGGTTTCTTTTAGATTAGTAGTTTTGTGCCCTTTTGTTTTGTCAATAAATTCTGTTTGTGGGTTTATGTGATTTTTCGATGGGACACTTGTGATTTTGTTTTGTGTCCCTTAGTTTAGTCACATATTTTTGGTGTAAGCCCATGTGACTCGTTTTTAGCACAAAACTGTTTAAATGTTAATCCCGTTACTTTGTTTCATGATTTAGGTTATGTTATGTACATATTTTGGCATGTTTTTTTTTTATTTACCCTTTTACCTTCCTGTTAATTAAACATTACTTAATTTCAACAGTTTTTCCTTCTTGTTTTTTTGTTATTATTGTAATTCCCCTGCCCTAGGAGCGCTGCGTCATAACAGCGTTACTTACTTTGCCTCAAGAATCTTTTGGTCAACTTGATCCAGAGACGAACTGTGTGCCACATGAAGAGTCCCCAGCACAGAGCTTCGTTTCTTCTTAATTCTTTCTGCCTGACAGATTCAAATGATTACACTTATGTATTTGTGTTTCTTACAGAATAAGCCTGTGTAAGGAAACAGCCATACTTCTTCTTTGGCTGTTGCAAGCTGAAGTTCAGCACTGTGCTTTTTGACATTGTAGTACTGGACCTCCACTTCATGTGTGAGCTGCAGCCACTGCTGGAGAGCCTCAGAGGCCGTCCAGCTCGCCTGCATGTCCTTCTCAGCCTGCTTTAGCACCTCACGCACCTTTTCAGAAGAAATAGAAAAGCAAGTTAAATTATATTACCAAATACTATGCAACTGACAATGTACATAAAGTCATCTCTGCAAAATAATAAAAATATATATATATTATCTTGCACGGGGGAGTAACATCAGGCTGATTGTCATTTGGGTTTAGGATAGGCCTGGTGGTTGGGGACCCCTGTTATAGAGAACTCAAGGGGTTCTGTAAAATGTTTCTTTGAGCAAAAGAGAAAGAAACACACTTAATCCAAATAGTATTAAATAAGTAGAACTCAATATTCCCAATATTGATCTAGTAGTTTCTTTAGTTTCTTTTGAAGTGAAAAAGTCAACATCCATAAAGAAGATTGTTTCCATTTTCACTTGAACTGTGTTCCATTCTTATTTTGGTCCTTATACTTAATAAGCACATGTGCCTATAGCTCCTACCTGCTCCAGTTCTTCCTCAGCATATCTCAGGCGGCTGAGTTCATTGACTGCTCCTCGGCGGAGCTCATGCAGGCGGTGGGCCTCCTCCTGTGCCCCCATGATCTCATCTCTCATTTTTTCCTCCAGACTCTGCTTTTCCTCTGCCACACTGCGCTTCTCCTCCTGGGCACGCTCCAGCCTGCTCACGTAACAACCCGGTCAGTTAAACTAGTGTGGACACCAGTCAACAGATTAGTGGATTTTACTAACTGTTCCTGCAGCTCCATGAGGCTCTGCTCAGCACTCTGAAGGCTCTCTAGATCCTTCATCATCTTGGCAATGTGAATCTTGCTGGCTTTGTTCTGGGCTTGGGCAAACCAGCAACCTCCAATTCCCATGACCACGGATACAATAAGCAGCAGGTCTTTCATGTAGTTATGAGGTCCTGCAATGAGATAGTACTGATTAATATAGTAAAAGGACCTTTTTAATTATAACCATACACCAATCAAAAGTCACCTACGTAGTATGGGGCGCCGTTTGTAAAGCAGCTCATGCTGAAAAAACCTTAAACATTTTGGTGACATGTCTACTTGGTGACATCAGCCAAGTAGACATCATCATCATCATCATCAAGCATTATGTTTGCATTCACACTCGGTCACTCCAGGATCATGTCCAACGAAGGAAAAGCAGACACGATAAGCAGAGCCGTTTTAGCAACACTTCACAGTTTTTCATCGGGGACAGTTACAGCCACCGCCACTGGCACCACCACAGCCCACCTCAATAAGTTTGTTTTCCAAATCACGTAACATTGGGTTCTGGTCATGTCTAACATAACTAAACTAGCGTTGATGATGATGATGATGATGATGATGATGATGATGATGATGATGATGATGATGATGATGATGATGATGATGGCATGTTTAAGCCTAAAAATAATTAGATTAAAATCTAAATATGTATAATAGCCTACCTGTGTCAAAATCACTTCCCAAAATATTCATAAAGAATTTATAAACTGAGCAAAATATTTAATATTTAATATTTAATAACATATTTTATATTTTTTTATCTCCCTCTCGCCACTA